>JAQGAT010001997.1:0-10434 GCA_034687845.1 Pantelozetes paolii | reverse complement strand
AGTCCTCCACCATATCCTCCGAGTCCTCCACCATATCCTCCGAGTCCTCCACCATATCCTCCGAGTCCTCCACCATACCCACCTCCATGTGCACCGGCATAGCACTGAGTGGCCAGTAATGCAATTGCTAATAACTATTGAGATAATAAAATTGTCATAATTGACATTGCTTATTTACTTCTTATCTTTTTCTATTACTACATCATAATAACAAAGTAAATAAACACTTACTCTAAACATCTTTTTATTTATAATTTGTTATAATTTAATAATAATTTGTTGAAAACTTGTGATCCGTTTCACTCAAATCCCAAACACTTTCTGAACTTAAACTTCAAAATCGTTTCGTTTATATAACCCTAAACTCTGAACGCCTTTAACGGAAAAACTCTCTTTTATTGACAAAACAAAAAAATATGAAAACGAAATCAGTTTACAGAGAAAACGGTTTATATTAAGCAAAGGATTGACAAATAAAACATTGATTTATAAAAACATATTCATTGCTAGTCTCAACATTATATCACTTTTACACTCCATTACAAAAGTACGGGTACATAATTTAATCTTTATTCGTCCCTCCAATTATTGCTTTTTTATTTATTATTCATCATTAGCTTCAGAAATATTCTTATGGTTAGTTTTTATTACATTACCCCCTGTGCACCCTATCATCATCAAAGAAGCATTTCAACTGAAAGTAAGTCATTGAACAGATTATGGGAAAGTGAGGTATGTATGTATGTATAACATTCATTTTTTAGCAATGTCTGTATATGATTGCACTATCAGAGCACCAGCACCAGCACCCGGAGGAAATTGGGCCACAAATTGTGTATTTTTTTCATTAACAAATGATTCATTTGATTGTGAATTAATTTATTTCGCAGAAAATTGGTTCAAAGTTTGAGAAATCACTTTCATTTTTATTTTCACTTTATTTTCTGTCAAATCTATATATTTTTTGTTTATATTCTTATCAAACATTTTCATCTGAATTGTCATTTGAATAAAGTATTTACAAAATTATCTTATATTTTGAAAACGTAATCAATTGTATAATAAAATATATCAAAGAAAACAAAAGCAGTTTTATTTTGTTTTTGTGTGAAAATCAAGTTTTTAATTACTTTTCTGTTTTGTTTGCGGATATGTTTATCAATTGTCTTAAAGCATAAAACTTTAGATAACATTGAAACGAATCGTTCAATTTTATCATTTATATTATATCTTCATAAATATTTATTAATATAATTATAAAGTACCCGTCATAATCACGAGTGTGTCCTCACAATACTATTAAGTTGATAAAAATCAATCGCACACAAAAGATTGACAATAATTGTCAGCATGATATATTCTAATGATTTATAACTATTATATTGTTTGAAAAGAAATTTTAATTAAACTCACATTGATAAACAACATGGTAAAATAGCATTATCTAATTTTAGATTATAAAGAATATTGTGTTAATAAATGTTGAATCCAATTATTGTAATATTAATATACAGTAATATTAATCAATTGCAATATCCTGGCTCAAATTTATGTTTAGTTTAATAGTGAGAAGAAAAATAATTCTATATTTATTATTTGCGTTTTAATTGACAAAAATTATAACTTGTGCAATAACCAAGATTGTTTACACTTATAAATCAATTTAAATGACTTACATCACAATACATAAAACCCTTACCGATCTTTTGACCCAAATTTTAGTGATTATTGAAAAGCACTCAAATATTTTTTGCGTAAATCTTCCCATTAATTACTATAAAATAGCAAAAGAGATATAACTGTGTTATGAATCCATATCTTTAAGAAAACTTTATCCCTGAATAAAAGATGTAATTAAGTTTAAAATTTATGCAAATTTAAACTGTGGGAGAGTTTTGCTGAATATTACACCTGAGTTATACACCCTTTCCAATGCTCCCAATATTTTTTTATAAAAATTAATTAAATAATTTATTTTAGTATTAAAAAATATAATTTATTATTGTTTTCATTAAATATTAGAAAGTTTTGATGAATTGAATGATTTTGTAAATAATTTAATGGTTTTTTATATCTTATCTAAATTTCTTAACTTTATTCAAGATTTAGTAAATTTTTATTATTGATTTCAAAGCTTTGAAAAATATATTAATTTATTTAAAAACTCAGTTTTTGATAAAAATTAAATCATCAATTAGAAATCACTTTAATCTAAATTCCATAATTGTTACAAAACTTGATTGAACTAATTTATTTTAAAAATAAGCAATAATTGGCAATATTTTTATTGATTTTCAACATTTTCACAACAAAAATGTTTATCTTACACTTATTTAAAATAATAATAAATACACTGCACTGGATCAATTTTTATTCTATATTAAATTTTTTGTATTAAATATTTCAATTAATTTAAATTATTTCATAATTTTTGCAAAAAAAAACGTAAAAAAACTTAAATATTTTATTTTTAAAACAATTTAAGTGACGTTTTATTAATTGAATTTTCAGATTTTGTATAAATAATTAATACATGAAATTATGTTTTCTAAGTTAATATGACATTTTTCAATTTATTAGAAGTCTTAATACAATTGGATCTCATGACTTTGTCAGTCTTTAAAAATTGATCCTCTCTCGATCTGCATCAAGCACATTGGTATACTCACACTCGAGACTGAATAAATGTATATATGGTTTTTACTAAAATATCAATTGTTTGTAAAATATATTTGTTTAATTCATTTCGCACTCTGTATTAATATTTTCATATAATATCAATATATCTTATATATTGTGAATAACTTATATTGAATTCGTTGTGAAAATATATAATATTTTGCGGATTATACTATAAAGGTCAATTTTATACAGAGTACATTATAAAAAGTCTTTCTTTAAAATTATGGCAGTTGCTTATTTTAAGTAATTTAAATATTAAGTTAATATATTTATGAATTATTTAACTTGTTCATTTGGATACAGTATTGCATAAATATTATAACATTAAAACTGTTAATAACAGTCAGTTATTTAGTCTATTATTATAATGAACTAATTATTAGTGACTAATAACTAGTTCAGTATATAATTGCAAGTGTTTCGCAGCACTTATCCTTTCCCTATACTTTTCAAATGCAAAACATCAATATTAATGAAAACATTTTCATTTAATATATTTATCAAACATTTGTTCATTCCTTTTACATTTGTATTGTATTGAATATTAAGACAAATTGATAACCCTTTGAACTTCATGTCCGATATTATGTATGGCATTGTAAGAAAAACAAAATATTTAGTATTGTTATAAACAAAACACATAATTAATAGTTACAGAAATTTGCTTTGAATATATTTAATATATAATTTTGATGAATAAACACTCAATGAATTAGACAACAATAGATTATTTTTCAGGGGAAGTGCATATACATGGAAATAGAGGTAAATGACCAATTATTTAGAATATTCCAGGGGGGAGGGGGTACCAATTTCTCGCTGTTTTCTTTGACATTTTGATAGTTTGACTGATAGTTTGACATTGTTTTTAAAAAATTGCATGTTTAAATTATTGTATAGCAAGAATTATTAAAGATTCTTTTAAATTTGACCAAGTAGTTATTTTTAATATTAAATATTTTATTTCGAATCATAATTGTGATATAAATGATCCGATAATGTATTATAAAAGTTATATAGTATAGTTTAGAAAAATAATAATTTCAATTGATTTCGAAATGAATGACAAAAATAATGAGAAAATTAAAATAATTTAAATAAAATTAAGACAAAAACTTAAATAAAATAAATAAAACTTTCATTTTTATGGTTTTATCTTAAAGATGAGAGTAAATGATAACACATAAGAAGATTTGATTAAAAAACGGTTTTTAACACAAATTTCCTTTTAATATAAAAACCATTTTATTGTTAATTCAAATATTATTTGTCTTAACTTTTAATCTCAATATAATTATAAAGTATTCTCAAAATGCTTTACTTTTTTCAAATGTCATAAATAATTTTGTAATCATTTTATTCACTGTTTTTGGAAATTTCAAAACTAAATGAATGTTAGGTTTATTGTATTTGAAATTGAATTTAAGGGATTGATTGCAAACTAATGATAATAACTACAAATACTTTGAAAATGATTTACAACTTAAGCCAAAATTGTGTCCAATGTACTGATTTTCTCTTCAGGAAAGTTGTGTCATATCTTTACAATTAGAAGCGCACTGGCATTCGCACTGGTATTTAACCTAAAAATCAAAAACAAAATTCCCCCTTAAATGTCATAGCGATTGCACAAAGAAATTGAGTTAATCTGAGTTGAGTTACGTTTTGGTAATTAATTAATTATAATTTTGATAAATAAGTTCACAATTCAATCGTTTTCTTGGATTTTGTGATGAAATTTAATTTATTACTGAAAAACTCCTTTAAAAGACATTTTAGTTTTAACTTATAACTCATGTTGTGTTAAAGCGGATTCAAAATTTCTTCAAATGAAAACATTTTAAAAATACTTTCCCTTATTTTACAAACCATTTCATTTTAAAATTCATATCAAATGATAATGTATTCAAAATTTCAAAACCTTTATCAATGTTTGTATAAAAATAAATCCGTTTTTGTGTTTAAAATTTTAAATTAAAAATACTTTAAATAATTTTATTTATTTTAATTTCAAATATTTTTTTGTGCAAAATATTTTCAAATTATTTGAAATCAGTTTATATTTTATCAAACATTTCATTGACATAAAAAATAATTCATTTGTATTCAAAACTAAAACAATATCTTTTTTAAATTAAAGAATTATACATATTGTTCCTGATGTAATAAATAATGTATTTTGACTTGCTAATTAAAGTAGAATGGTGATTTTCTATCAGCTCCAATTAATTTTGTTATCAAAATATATCTTAAAGTTTACTTATATTTTTGATATAAATTATCAAATTGATCTTTCATAAATATTCTATCAAAAACCACAGCATTAATAAAATGTGCCCTGTTTAATATATGTATTGATGTTTTGATAACACTTTAGGATTTTAATATAAATTGCAATTTTGCGAACAAATAGTGTTTTATTATTATTTTAAATATGTTTTAAATATTCATTAAATTTAAATACATTTCTCTAAAAAATAATTTATAAAATAATTATTCATTTTTATTTGATATTAAAAATCTAAGATCGATAGCCCTTTCCACTTCCTTTCCCTATATTTTCCGTTGTTTGACTTACAAACCCTCCACCAAAAGACTGTCCAAAGCCTTGGCCACGACCACCACTATGTCCTCCACTAAAACCACCACTTCCTCCATATCCTCCACCAAAGCCACCACTTCCTCCCTGTCCACTACCAAATCCACCACTTCCTCCGTGTCCTCCACTACTTCCTTCATATCCACCACCAAAACTACCTTTACCTCCTTGTCCTCCACCAAAACCACCTTTTCCTCCCTGTCCTCCACCAAAACTACTACTTGTCTGATGCCCAGCACCAAATCCTCCGCCGCCTCCCCCAATAGCGCCACCACCTGTAGCACCGGCTGACTGTCGTCTGCCTTCACCCTTAGCCACAACGGTATGAATCTCCTCCACAACGGGTCTGATCTCTTGTATAACTCTCCTGAAAGGAGTGATGATTTCTCTCACCTCTTGAATGATAGGTTTATTCACTTCATGTACGAGACGTGTCGGTTCATCCTCTGATTGGGTGTGCTCTGGCTCTCCACCGCCGGCACCCGTATGTGATTGACTCACTTGAATACTAGAGCTTCTGGAGTTAAACTTCAATATGAGTGGCAGTTCCCCGGAGTCTATTTCAATCACTTGAGGCGCACCCATAGAGTCCATTGTCTCGACGGGAACTGTAGTTATTCTATGAGTTCTATGCACTGCTATATTGATGGGACCGCTAACAGATTCTCCACCTCCCTGTGCAATACCACCTCCGAAACCACCGCCAAAAGCACTTCCAAAACCAGAAAAAGATGAGCCAGCACCACCACTATGTCCTCCACCACTATGTCCTCCACCACTATGTCCTCCACCACTATGTCCTCCACCACTATGTCCTCCACCACTATGTGCACCACCACTATGTGCACCACCACTATGACCTCCACCACTATGTCCTCCACCACCATATCCTCTACCTTTGCCTCCCATATGCCCTCCACTACCAGAACTAAATCCACTAAATCCTCCACTTTGTGAAAACCCACCGCCACTGGTATAACCATCTCCTTTACTGCCACCACCACCCCCTCCATATCCTCCTCCTCCAGCGTTAACGCATAAAACAGATATTAAAACGACTAAAATCTGAAAATAATGAGAAAATGATTAAACATTTTAACAAAAGGTTTATTTAAATAATTTTTGAATTCAATAAATATTAAAAAAACATATTATATTCTATTGAATAATTTAAATTTAAACTAAAATAAGCAAGGTGATGTATACTTGTAAACATAAGATAAAATTAAAAATATTGACTCACTTTAAACATATTAATAATAAAAAGTAAATAATATATAAAATTTTTCAAAAACAATATTTAATTTCAAACAACAGATCACATATGAAACGCAAACCTATTTACAAAGGTTTGACTATATTTCTCGATTTATATACTCTTCAAATAAGAAACCAATTTTAATGGACTAATAGATAGCCTGAAGAGAGAAGAAGAAAAGGTTTTGTTGTTTGACTTCACAAAAAATATATTCATTTGTCTATTGTATTTAAAAAAAATAAAATTTTAATGAATTTCTAGTTTTTTTGAAAATAAGATTACATTTTTATATTTATTTTACTTTTAAATAATAAGGATGTGATCAATGAAAATGAAAGTTATTATCTTTTTTGAGAGAAAGGTTTGTAATATATAGTCAATAAGTAAGGAAAATTGGGACAACAATAGAGATGAAGATTTGTATTCAATTTGTTTCACATATTTTTATGATTATTGTTATTACAATAAATTTATTGTATTTTATATATATTTGATAAAAAGTTATTTCATTTTCTTTAAAACAAATTTCAAATATGTCTATCACTTAAATACAGGAATTCCTACTTATCTGACATTAAAAGCATTGAATTATATCTCAATTTGATGTGACAGGGTGAAATTAATGAATACAGGTATTCATCAATTATTATTTTAATCAATACATGTTTTATTAAATTTGATAGTCTTTTGTCATTTCATTCACTCATTTGTTCCGTATTTTAAAACATATTAATATTTATATATTTTTAATGTTTAAGATTTTCAACAATAAAATAAATTTCAGTATAAATTAAATTTAAATATTTTATGTGAATTGATTATAAATTTAAAATAATTAATCATTTTGTCATAATTTTAATTGTTTTTTGTTTTGATAAATATTTACTTTTGAAAAATCACTTTCAATTGTTTTGAATATTTGCTTATTTAAAATCATTTTTCAAATTATCATTGTTTTGAAAATCAAAATTTATTTGTTTATTTAAATATCAAATATTTTATTTGAAAATATAGTATAAAATTTCAAAATGACCCAATCTCTTTTATTTGTGACAAGTGTGCATATATTATCTAATTTAATAACGACATAAACTACTATTACAGTAAATGAAAAATTAGGTTTGACTCATCAGGTTCTGTTATTTGGTAAATGTTAAACATAATATCGGAGATAACCTCAAAAGTATACAATTTTTACTATTCACTGAAGTCACAGTATTTAACCTTTTTTGACAACTTAGAGATACTGTATCATTACAGTATAAATCACAAATATTGATAGAAAAATAAATGTTTGAAATAGTTTGATCAGGTAGAATTAATGAAAATATTTTTATTTATTCTTGCTAATTCTATGCAACACTCTTTGACCGATAATAATGACATCATCGCTTGTAATCGATAAAACAAACAGAAGTTGTGAGACATAATATGTGTTTAATACGATGTACCGGAATATTTGGGCTGAAAATAGCTCCGGATATGAAAACATTTCAACGCTTATTATTGAATCGGAAATCACGAATAGTATAGCAGCTAAGAGTGATATTTGTGATGATTGTGAGGGACGGGTATTATATCGAATCAATGCTCTCCAAAACATTACCAAGATAATTAGACTATAAATTGGTACCAGGATTGTTGTTAATCCTGAAATCATTATTATAAATAAATTAATAAAATGATAATAAACTCAATAAATATTAAAACATAGAAATAATTTTGAATTAAATTACAATTAATGTTAATTTATATTACCTTTCAGTCGATTGAAAATCAAAACCAAATTTATGGCATAAATAGGAAAACAAAAAACAAAAAATGTTTTTTCATTTAAGGGTCGAAACAAAAGTGCTTTTGTGTAAAAGAAATGTGTGAAACCAAAGGCTAGTATTCCAGCATTTAATCCAAATGCAGTGTTGGGCCAAACCAAACACACATCTCCTAATAATGCTACAATAAGACCTTTCTCAATGTGCTTCGAGTAAAGTACTTTTGATATTTTCCAATCATTTTTGGTATTTCGTAAATAATTTATACAAAATATTAACCAAATTATTGGCAATATTTTGAAAAACGCTGAGCACAAGGAGGTCTCACCAGCTGTTGTAGTATTAAAATTGAGTGCCACTAATAATAAAAATGGTAACGAAATCAACAAATTATTGCAATTATGTAAAACTTTTAACATTTTATTTCAGTAAAAATTTTAATTATTATAAAACTAAAGTAAAGTTCAATTGAAAATAACTTCAATTTATTTTTCAAATATTTATTAACATCAAAACTCACTGATAAGTTACATTGATAACATATCGGTGAAAGGTTTTACTAAATCAGGGAAATATAATCATTCTTTTATGTATAAAAACATTTTATTATTTGATGTAATTGAAGGTTGAGGGTCGAATATTAATATATCAATAATATATAAATAGCATCCACCAGATTAACAACAATATTTTAAAATTACATAAATTATATTATCCGATGTTAAATCAACATTTCTACATTTTTGATGCATTCATACAAATGATTGACAAAAGTATATAACCCTGGTTTATTATTTTGAATTATTTATACACAATTTTACTGTAATCTCAGATCAAAGTCTTCAAACTTATGATAAATAATTTAAGTTTTATAATCAGTTAATAAGCAGTTCTTAACAAAATTCCTTGCGTTAGGAGTTTCTTCTAAACAACTAAATGACCCTGAACAAATAAAAATGTCAAAATTAATACAGTATTATAAAATGAGCATCAATATTATAAGCAAAATAATATAACAACAAATAAATATTGCTTAATAATATTAAAGACAATAAATGAACATAAAAACAGATATTATTTCATATAATTTGATTTTCTTTGTCAACAGAAATGTAATATAAATCAACTTTAATCGCAGGGGTTCACAGGAATAAGCATTTCTGGACACAAAGACAATCCAAAGCTTACGTCAACATTCTTGGGTCTAAGGACTGTTAACATAACTTAAACCTCAGAAATATTATAACTTATTTTGTTTATAAATTATAATACAATATTAAATATCCTATTTGGAAATAAATTTGAAATGTGCTAGTTTATCAATAGGAATCGGAATTTAATCATCATTCTTTACTGCATTTACTAATCAACTAAAATATTTGATTTTCAAAAGATATTAATAAATAGATTATAAAATATTATTTGGATTTCAACTGAAGATTGTATTCAATTTTCGTTTTTTATTTCTATATATAACATTTATCTAAAAAACAGGTTTACAGGACCTTGAACAAAACCTTTAACCTTTAATTTTGTACAACTTTGAGGTAAACTAATTTATTATGACGAGAGATGAGTGCATTAATTATAAAACCCCTCAAATTGACCTAAAGCTTGAAATATAGAGGTTTAATGCTATTTAATACTACTTTAAATAAGAGTGAAAGGTTTTCATCGCAAAAATATGCACTTTTGTGAAACGTTTTGAAATTTATATTTTTAAAAATAAATATTATTGTGTTTTTATTTAATTTAATTTATTTATTCAACAATTAAGCAAATACAAAAGTATGTTTTAGTTATTTTCTCTTGATTAAATTATATTTATTGAGTTTATATAGATATATTGATATATTGATAGACAATACGCGAATATACTGTATTTGAGAATAAAAATTATTATAAATTAATTACAATATAAGATATGAAACAATTCACTCACTTTCAATCAATTCATTATTAAATTGTGTGTTAATTTTTAATTTATTATATTCAAGGTTTTGTAACTCAAAGTTTAATAATATCTACTTTTGTTGTGAATTTTTCTCAGAAACTTCAGTCCATTTGAAATGAATATTAATTTGAAAAACAAATTATTAATAATTATATTATTATTAATCAAT
>JAQGAT010001996.1:0-10440 GCA_034687845.1 Pantelozetes paolii | reverse complement strand
TAAAGAATCCTTGAATTTGTGGGTGGGTTTCACATAATTATTAGTTTTGGTACCTGTGCTCAAACAAAACTGTTTTATATCATATATTAGTCAGACTGTAATGGCTTTGCGTTTGTTTTGCAAACTATTTAAACATTTTTATTGTTTGGGTTATTCACACGACTTTTAGTCAAATATGTATAATATTTGTGAATATATTTTACCATAAATGGTGTAAATCTGAAACAAATTAATAACTAAAGGGTTATTAAACTTAATTTCATTATTAGTTATTTATTTTTGTTATAGCACTCACTAAACAACAAATTAATAACTCATATAAGAGAAGGTAAAAGTGTTTTGATGTGATTGAACGCAAAGAATAGCATTTGAATTTGGATTTACCCTCATTATCTCAAAATTGCTTTATATGTCTGTTATTCTTGTCTTTTAATTAATAAATAGACAGAAAATAATTTGATTTATAGCTAAAAGTTAATCACAAATACATCCAAAGGCTATCGATATATGAATTCAAATAAAAAGCCTTTTTCTGTGACTTCTATTGAAAATCTTTCGCCGAAATGATTGATAGACTCCTCTATTCTGTGGCAAACAATTTGAAAACTCATAAAATAATTGAAACTTATTTTTGCCGATATATTAATGAATAGAAGAGGAACCAGAGTCTATTGATAACATCAAAAACAAGTTTATTTGTATTTAATTTAATTATTTCCCCCTTAGAAATATAATATTGGATTTTAGTCAATAGCCATACCTTTCCCCTGTTCTTCACTAATCATATGTTTATGAATCCATTTAATGACAAATTAAACCAGAATTTTGTGTATTGAAAGAAATTTAAGTAATTTTGGGCTCATTTTAAGGGAAATAACTTAAAACTCTTATAAATTGTGTGAATTTTCAACTATTTTAATGGCAATGCAATTAAAGTGAATGTAAGGGTGAATGCGATTAAAAAATGTTTGTATGAATAATATTTGGGAGGATTTCAAACAAATACCTGTATTTGTGGCAAAATTACTTATAAATTATTATTAATTTCATGATTTTTGGTTTAGATTTATCATTATTGCAGACATTTCTCAGTTTAGTTTCATTAAGATTTAATGCATTTTTCAATCCCTTATAATTTTAGTTCACTTTCACTGTTATGTAAAAAAAATTAAAAGGATTTTCACATAAATTCAATCGATTTGTTATTTTATCTATAATTTAAGGAAAAGTATTTGAAATTATTTTTTACTTTTTCTCATTCAAACACTCAATTCATTAAACACTTTGAACACTGAGAAACAGTTTTATACAAACCTCTAAAGAGGGGTTTAAACTGAATAAAGAGTTGTTTTTTTCATTAATCAATTTTAAACGCATCAAAACCCCCTTTAAGTCGATATTTAAACTCAATTTCTTTGATTAACTCTTTTATTAGATATATTTTTTACTTTTTCACATATAATAAGAAATAATTAAAATAACTTTTTGCGTGAGAAAACTTGAATCAAATAAAAATGTTTTGGTTTTTAATTTCATTTTTTCTCTCAAAACAGTCTTTATTTTGTTTTAAAGACTTTTTATAGCATTTTATAGATGTGTTTAACATTTAAATTAAAATTTGTATAATTTATTTCATAATTTCTGTGATTTATGTCTTGTTTTGCATTAATTAAAAATATTTTTATACAAACCTTTTGGTCTTATTTTTTGCACTGCACTCCAAGTCATGACTTTTGGCGTCAATTCATAGATTAAAAAATATACTGTATTTGAAAACCTTTTCCTACCATTCCTTACATATTATACAACCCTTTCATTCGTAAATAGATTTTTCATTTATAGATAACATTTTACAAACGAAGAGTTTCTTTGGTTTTTAAAAACAATATATTATAAAACAGTTTTCAGTTATCTCTTGCGATAATCACAACATTTTTGCACTAAAAACATATGAAATTTATTTTCGCGAAAATAGTTTCGTCAATGAGTTATCTGTTCTTACATTACATGATATTATTCATAACATAACTGCATATTTTGGAAACATTTTTCAAAAACATAACTGAACTCTTGATTTCAAGTTTTGAATAATTTATGCTTTTCATGGACAGGGCTTTCATTTTTTTAAACGACCCTTTCTCTCAAATAATGATTAATTAATCATTTTTTGTTTTGTTTGATTTCAAAATACAAGTGAAAGTAAAGTTAAACTGTATCTAAAAGTTAATGAATTTATGATTCAAAACCCCTTTCTTTAAATATATTTAATGATTGTTTAATACAGAGCCACACATACCGGCGCTCTTTGTGTACTCAAATGAACTTCAGATATCCTTTTATTACACAAACATATAATTAATAACAAGAAAAATAATATTTCATTCCTTAAAGAAAATTAAGTGAAACTGAAAATCAAAATCAAAAAAAAATGCAATAAAACATTAATTTACAGATTTTCACTCTCAGGGGGTCTAATGAATAATAGTAGTGATACTTCATTAGATTCAAATCTAATGGTCTGGATCATTTCTATTGAAAAACATATATTTGAATAAATTTTTGTTCCTTTCATTTATAATTACAAAATAATAACTTTTAACCCTTTCTTAAGAAGTTTAAGGTTTTTCACAAATATTTTTAGTATATTAAGGGTTATTTACAAAATATCTTTAAAGATTAATTAACCATGCTTCTATTAGTACTGAACTGCATTCTTAAGCATTTATTTTGTCAAAACTTCGCCAAAGTTTTGCAACATTTCAACAATAAATGGTTAAAATTCAAAACTCAAACCAATAGTGTTGTCAAACAATTCAATAATCGGTTCAATGTTTTGCATATTTTTTATTCAAATTATATTTTTTTCAAAACTCTTTAAAACATGATTTTTTTGTGAATATCAAGTGATCGATGATTTTTCAACACTTTATAAAGAGTTGAATGTATTCTTGAGTTGTTTAAGTGGCCGGTAATCTGTTATTCAGATCACATACAGCTATAGGTTTGACCAAAAGCTTAGGTATTATCTAAGATATTGAGACACGAATTGAATAAATATCATAAAAATAGAGTCAATAATAATAAATGAATACAAAATTGATTTCATTTAATATAAAATACTTAATAAACTAAAATATGAAAGTAAAATGATAGCAATCATAGCAATCATACCCCTTATCGAATACAATAACCCCTGAATGAAATCATATTAAAATAAAAGATTAAATTCAGTTATAAATTAAAAGACCTTTCTTTATATTTGCCCGAAAATCGCATCAATAGCTTCAGATGTGAAATGAATTTCTGAAAATCGAGTTTTAATGATTAGATTCACATATTTTGGTAGAGTTTGGGCCAAAAGGTCATTAAAGTGCAGCCAATTATGAGCTGAAAGTCTATTGAAGTAAACATTTACTTAAATATCATGAATGCGGAGGAGTTTTGAGGACTTTTAACCATAAAAAAGGTTAAGAAAAGCGTTAATAAAATATTACATTATTTACATAAAAAGGGCAAAAGATTTATAACTAAACCATTCAAAAGTGGTTTTAACGGCTCATTGAATATATGAGTTCCTGTATTGCACTGTTGGTTATAGTTATTAAATTAATTAATAATTTGCACAAAAATAATTGAAGCCATTAGTGATTATTCAACGAAAATAAGTATCGATTAAATAAATCATTAATTAATTTACGAGTGAATTATAACTTATATAACAAACAGTGTTTTCAGGGTTAAATCAAAACCACTAAAAAATGCATTTAATTAAATGATTGTATATTAATGTCAGCGAAATATATATAAAAATAGATTTAATGAAAATATTTGTTAGACTTGTAATTGATTTCAAATGATTTCCTCATCTTTTTTTATTCACTAACAAAAATGATAATATGTTTAAAACCCCTGAAAATAAATTAGAAAATTGTAAACTTCCTTAAAATTGATTGTTTCAAAGACAAAAAACAGATCTTGGTGGCTTTTTTGCAATTATAGTACAGAATTGAATAATTAAAAGAAAAGCAATAAAATTGGTTTTTCTTCACTACAATCACTACAATCACTACAAAAGAGAGAGAAAAAGAGTTTTTATTTTATTTAAAATTGAAAATTACTTCAAAGGTATTAATTGTAATCATAAGCGAAACACAATGTTATTTGAAAACTTGTTTTGAAAATTTTCTGTGCAAACCATACAAACCATTCAAATATAGACTTTGAAAGCCATTAATATTAAATCTAAAATAAGTTTCTCTCAAAAAGTAAATCGCTTTTCAAAACAAATTGATTGAAATAACAATTGAGAGAAAAGTTTGTATTTTTGTGTTTTTGAATTGCTTTTCATTTTCTCAAACTTTTATAGCATATAATACATTGAGTTTTTATATAAGGCTTTTGTGTTTATATTTTATTTGAAAATCAAATGATTAACAAAACAATAAACCATTTTTTCAATCGACTAAACGTACAAATAATGTCTGTATTCATACGAAAAACATTTATTACATTTGATTTCAATGTTAAACCGATAAGAAGTGTCTGTAAAAAGGGTTTTGTCTTTTGTTTTGTTTCTTTGCGTATATTTCCTCTGATTTATAGCTGTCTTATCGACCAAACTATTCCGAGTCTATTCAATATCTATTCAAATTTGAAAATTCATTTAAATTGTAAATAAGTTTAATATTTATATGAATTTCATTGAATTTTAATTTTGTTTCAAACATAACAACAAATTATTTCTTTTTACGGCAAAAATCGTCAGAAAAATGCTATAAAAAATTGACAATCATTTCAAAGTTCAGACTCTTTTTACTCTTTACTCTATCCCTGTGTATATATAATATGAAATTAAATGTTTTTCAATGGGGTTAACCGTGGATATACACCGGCGCTCATAAAACCGGTGTCTTCACTATTAAGATCAGATCACGTATTCTTCGACAACGAAACTCAGAGTTTGTTTTGTTTTTAATATTGTTTTTAGTCTTTTATTTCAATTTATTTTTCTTCTCTTCCCTTAAAATAATAGTTTATTATAATTATTTGTAATTTCTTGAGCTGAAGAGTGCACCCAATCCTGTAGTGGTATCAGTCCTAGCAATTAGTGATGCGTCAGAAGATACAGACGATTCACGTTTTGATATAATCTTAAACTATAATATGTTTTGCTTAAAGTGTTTTGGTTTTTAAGTAAAGTATAAATAAATGCTTCACTAAATCACGTAATACTGTATAACATTGTCTGAAGAGTTAATGAACGCACTCTTCCTTTCCTTTTATTATTTTTTGACTTTATTTGAATAATAGATGAAAAAATATATTCAGTATTTGTTATAACAGTTGTGTTTTCAATGCAAACGACAAAACAAACAAAACAATTGCTTAAAAGTTATCGGAAATTGTTTTTTAGGGTCTCTTTAGAAATGAGTTAAACATTTGATTCTTCACTTCAGTTATGATTAAAAATATTTCTGAAGTGATGTATAAAATCTTATTTTATCGGAGACTTAGCATTGAATTGCTTGAACTAATAGTCAGTTAAAAACAATTTTATTTGTTTTTCATTGAAATTAAAAAAAAGTTTATTAACTATTGAAAGCAAAGGAAAGGTATTAAAAAGTAATGATGAGTTTGAACGCCATATGAAATGATATAATTATCTGCAATAAAGTTGTGAACAGTTTTTACCCAACTTTTCCTAAAATACTTTTCGGAAGAAAAATAGACTTTTAGTTAATTTGAGTTATAGTTAAACAGATTTCATACCCAATGCAGATACAAGTCTTATAACCCCTGACATTGAAAATAATAAATTATGATTTTATACATAAGATTACGGGCTATCTGTGCACTCATAACATCTAATCTGACGTTAAATTTTGTTGAAATCTTCAAATAGGCTTAACATTTGAGTCTTTGAGATGAGAAGCATTTTTAGTAATTATATAACACTTGCATTTTTAGCACAGGTAGGTGAGTGTCAGGGCTAAGCCAATGTCATGATCACTAGACAATAATTATATTTTCACAGGTTTGCCAACCAGTGTGTGTGCGCTTCGGGTGTGTTTCGCATATATTAATTAAAACAATATCTCATTTCTCAAAAGAATTTTTACTTTCAATCAAATTATTGAAAACTGATATCAAAGTAAACATTTGACTCAAAGATTAAACTCATTATCAAAAAACTCTTAATTACAGACTGTTTTTTGCAAAAACTTTTCAGTGTTTTAGGGAAATGAATGATCTAGCAAAACTCGTGCTAAACATTAGACAACTAATGTTAAAAATAATTGAAAAGACTATTATATTAACGGTTTTTATATATATAAAGCAAATTCACGTCAAGTATTATAATGCTATAAAAACCAAAATATTTTTAATGTTTTGTTGAATTTATATAAAGCGCTAAATCTGAGGTGAGGTCAGCAACACAGCCAAACAGTCCATCTCTGAATACAACACAAATTTTTGAAGAGTTTTTCATAAAAAAGTGTTTAAACTTTAAAGCAATGATTTAAAGCTATTATCAAATGAAGAGTCCATAAGAAGTGTTTGAATATTATGGAAATGATTTGAAAATGAAATATAAGTTTTTCTTATATAACAAAACCTATTGTGAAAAGAGTGTGAATATTAAACAGAAAAAGCAAAGAATAAGAAGTTTTAGTCAAAGAATCAGACATAGAGTGCTTCTGCGCCGACACCAGAGCTCCGGTGCCTTTTCGGACGGCTTTCTGAGATATTTGCTCATTTCCTGCTTTATAAGACATTAGAGCACTGTTTGTTCACTGAATGCTAGTTCTTCTCTGCTGTGCAAAAGTTTAAGGTCAGGCCGGTCTGGCTCTCAATACCTCTCAGTCTCTTCTAGAGAACAGAATTTACTTAAACTAAAAAACTTTCTGCAAAACAGTCTATAAGTTATGAATTCATTGTTTTCATTCATAACTCAATAGTCTTTGAATGAAAACTATTTTTAAGTCTTTGTGACGAATGTTTCAAATCTTTATATTCAGTGAAAAAGTTTTTATTTAAAAAAATTACATTCAGTTTATCGACAGTTGTGTTGATTTTAAAAATATTTACTTTACTTTCAAAATATATAAAAAGTTATTTATGTTATCGTAAATATGTTTGGATAAGTCAATAGTTGACTCAAAGTGACATTTCTTCAATAACTTCCTATTGATATTTGGAGAAAAAGTAGTTTCAAGTGTTTTATATATAAAAAATTTAATTTCAATTTTTTTTATCACTCCTTTTCAACGCTTCAGTAATGAATTGAAGAAATGATTTGAAATACTGTAATCAAATCAAACTATAATTTGTGTGAAAATGTTGTTTACGGTTAAGACTTGTTGAGACCTTTTGATACTGTTTTTTGAATCAATACTCAAATCCAATGAATATTTACTGAAAAATAAAGTTTTTGTCATTTATTTGAAGGAAACGTTGAATTCTTTGCTCAGATTTGCGAGAATTTTGTTGATTTCTTGTGGACAGGTATTGACTGATTCAGAAGTCATTACCGTTTTTTAATCTTTTGTTTTTCACTAAAAGTTGTCAAAAGTTTGTTTTAAAAGCTTTTCAGTGAAAAATAAAGTGAAGAAAAAGTTTTGTAAAACTTTGAATGAAATGGAAAACAAACTTAAGATTAGTTTTCAACTAATTCTCAATCAAATCATTTCATTAATCATTGTTCACATTCTGGTCACAACTATTTCATCAAATCTCGTGTCAGCGCAACAAAAATGTGAGTATTTTTTCATAACATTTGTATAATTTTATTCCCAAAGAAAAGTAAATACAATTAAGAGTTAATTGTTTCACTGATTGTTAACTTGAAAAATATAAAAAACACTTTCAAATAGTCTTTAATTTTATTTAATTATATTTATTTAAAATTATAATTAGTTTTATGTATAAAATGCTAGAAATGATGGGAAAGTGGGAAGAGTTGGGCCCAAAAGCCATCAATCAATTGAATCGATTAAACAACTCTTAATGTATTGAATTTCAACACAAATTATTTTTTACCTACACTTCCGACAACTGATTGCAAACTTAATGCAAGAAATTATTAAATCAAAACTTAAATTATGTTTAATTTCGCGAAACGTTTAACAGAAATGAATAATAAAACAGAAGTTATGTTTGACTTTTTGGAGTTAAATGTGAACTTAAGGGGTATTTTATACTTTAAATATTAAATTAGATTCAAAGGAAACCACACTTTGGTTTGGTTTGAGATGTCTTGTAATACAAATTCATAGATAGAAATGATATGAAATTATATATGACTTCAAAACTGATACTAAATATTTTCGTTTCATTTATTTTTGTGCTTAAATATCAGTGAATGTCTGAAACATTGATAATTATATGCATTTGATTTTAAATTGAGTTTGTTTTCAATTTTGATAATTATTTGTTGAAAAACAAAAAACTTGATTCAAATTTAAGATAAGAATTGTTTGAAATGTTTAACAAAAAACAACAAAGAAATGAAATTTAAAACAAATTTCAGATTTAAATGAAATTCAATTAAATTTAATCTCAAATTTACTACTGATTTGAACGCGTGTTTAGGGTTTACATAAAAATTGTCATTAATTTCAGTCAAAATAAAGCATATTTTGTGCGGAAATATCACTTTTGATGTTTCCTATGAAAGGAAAGTTGACTTTTATTATACCTATAATTATATATTAATAAATGTCTCTATAATTCTGGTTTCAAAGAAAGTCCAAACCATTAAATCCATTAATTTATGCAAAACTTGCAAATTATAGACTCAATCGTTGCATAAAATTACGACTAATATTAATCTTTTGCTCATATTTTTCAGATGTCTGTCCAAATGGAGGTGTCGTTACATTTGAGTTGATTACCGGACAGGTATACACCGCACCGTCGGATACGGTGACAATGTTGCCCGGAATACTCCATTTGACTGAATGCTTGGAGTGGTGTCTGTCCAACAACACGTGTAAATCAGTCAACTTTGAGACCGGATTATGTGTTTTGTTGGGCTCTTCAGCACATGAAAGGCCCGAAGCCTTAACTCCGTCTCAGTTTCCAGTTTTCACTATTTATGCACAAAAAGTCTGTCTTAAAGGTAAACATTGAATGCATTTAAATGTATTAATCAATCACTTTGTAAAACACTTGTGAAACAAATGCTGTTTAAAAGCAAAACTAAATTCAAGTCTTATTTCTTTTAAAAGTTTTGAGAATCTGTTCATTAATTGATTGAATGAGTGCTAAAAACAAGTATTTCTTTTTAGTTTCTCAACATTTTATCCACATTTCAATGAATTCACAACTGATTTAATGAGTGCTTAAATATTAACATAAAATGAATTGTAAATCAAGTGATTGTATGACAAGTGCTATCATTCAAGTGATTTGACATTCATTTTAATTAATCAATTGATTTGAATCACAATTTATGTTAAGATTATATACGTTTTGATGAATATATTGTTAATGAAAATATAATTATCAAAAATATCACGTTTTTTGCCAAAAGTTTATTAAAAATAAGGAAATAATGTTTTAATACTATTTTTAATACTAAACCCAAAACTGAATAATGAGTTTGAAGTCTGATATGATATAAATGAAAGCAAATTCTTAAGGAATACCTGTTTATTAATAATTCATTTTTATTACTAAAATGTTTTATAAAATTGTATATAATTTAGACGAGGAAGGAGTAAATGTACTTGTGCATTGATATTCAATATTTATATAAATATCCAATTAATTCATTGCAGATAAGAAGACGACTTGCACTCAGGGCTGGGCTTTCGAGAGAGTAAAAGGGTTTGAATTGAAACGTTTGGGCAAAAAGAGTGTCAAAACTATCTCAAGACTGGATTGCATGCAATTATGTCTCAATGAACTTGACTTCGAGTGCCGTTCAGTTAATTATGACACCGATAGCCACGAGTGTTCACTCTCTGATATGGACAGACATACCATCAATATTAACAATGAGCTCAGGTCTAGAAAATATGGTCCGTCTTCTGGAACTATAGACTATTTGGAGAACAATTGTATTCAAGGTTTGTATTGAAAACAAGAATTTCTTCTGTCATTAAATGATTGATTGGTTTTCTTGTGAAACAATTTTTATATAAAAACTATATTTTCATTTCAGAGCCAAAAAAGTTGTGCGATATTCGGCCCATAAATGGAAAGATACTAAAAACTGTTGACTCTGTTTATGAGACTGTGAAGACAATAGAGGAATGTAAGGAGAAGTGTATGAACAGTCCCTATCGGTGCCATTCATTTGACTTCGGAGACCCATCTAATCCTGTCTGTCGTACGAGTCATTTGGATAAGAATTCTTTGTCTCACATCGAGAACCCATACATTGAGATAACCGGTGCCACCACTTATGAGCTCCTGTCCTGTTATAATGGTTTG
>JAQGAT010001995.1:0-10443 GCA_034687845.1 Pantelozetes paolii | reverse complement strand
AAAGGAAAATCAAAAGTAAATGATTTAGTCATCAAATCATGAATCAGTGAATCAGTGAAAACACTTTTGACCCAAACCTTCGATAAAAACATTTAAATATGTTTAAAAAAATAGTGAATATTCTTCCTATCAGTGCTGCACTGATAACACGATCTCTAATTGATTATTATGTTTTTTCTTATACCTCAATAGCCAGTGCTATCAAAGTATTTTACAATTAATACATAAAAAATAGATTATACACCCTTTCCTTTAACAAGATTAGTGCCCCTCTCATACAGTGCCCCCTCATTACTATATTTTTTTAGTAGATTAACTAAATTTTGGTTGAATTGAGGAAAACTCTAATTATTTCTTATAAATCACAGAAATCTCTGCACTTTTGTCATAAATACTCGATAACTGTATCTCATCTTTGAATAGATTTAGGTTTTACTAACTGTTTATGAAATTAAAAGAAAACTTGTATTCATTTCATTTCATTTGAGATTTCATTTACGAGTTAATCCTATTATTACAAAGTTTTTAAAAATGTATATTTATAATATTTTCGCAACATTTGAATGCTCATGGTTTATTTTCTAAATGATCAATGTCTATTTAGTTGTTACCTTTTTGTCATTTCTTCAATTTGTGTTTCAAAATATAAATTCTTGGAATCAGAGGAGAAATTAGATCTAATGTATGACTAAATACAGGGAAAGTAAACGTTGATTGATAAGTTAATTGATATTTTATAAGATAACTTTAAAAACCACTAAAAATGCTAATTCTGCTACCATTTGCCATAAAAATACCCCTTAAAGTGAAATCAATGAAATTTCCAGCAAATTATAACATTTTATCCTTTAATTCATAAATCATTGTATTTTTCAAACACTGTTTTAATCCAAATGTTTTCGTAATAAACAAAATAACAGTTAAAAACAAAATTAATGTTTTGTTTTACTCATAAATTAAGCATTTTTCAATTGAGTCCAAAAGAATTGACGTAAGCAAGCACATTGCAATATTTGTCATATAAATCATTGTTTGAATTGCAAAACGATTTCAAAACTATTGATATAATAATAAATGTTTTAATTAAATATTGAAAGAAATAAATAAAAAGCAATTAAACATTTATTTTTGTAATTATATCTCCAGTTTTCAAATTAAAAGTTTTTATTCAAATATATTTGTGGCAATTAATTGTTTCAAACTCATCCAGCAAAAATAAAACTTACCAATATAAACTATAATTAATAATTTAAAAATAAATATCCAAATACTATATTCAGTATAAATTGGTTTTCATTTGAAATCATTTTTAATTTTTATTTAATTTTATAATTTGTAATAAAAATGCTTTAAATAGACATTGAATTCATAAATAAATAAATCTTTGATTAAATGATGTTTTAAAGGGTATTTGAAAGTACTAGTTCACTTTTAGAAATAATGGCTTCACTTATGCTCTTTTGGCGGCTTTCTTCTTATAACCACCTTTGCCTCCCAATCCACCTCCCAATCCACCTCCCAATCCACCTCCCAATCCTCCTCCATATCCACCTCCCAATCCAGCGTCTAATCCGCCCCCATATCCCAAACCGCCGTCGAGACCAATAGATCCAGTGAGACCTCCAGACAAGCCGTCATCCACGATAAGAGGAGCACCATGGCCATACCCTCCACCACCACCACCGAGACCTCCGACACCTAATCCATTGATACCATTGAGTCTTCCCTCACCCTTGGCAACAACGGTATGGACTTCTTCGAGAACAGGTCTGACTTCTTGAACCACTCGTCTGAAGGGTTGAATGATTTCACGAACCTCTTGAATGACTGGTCTCATGACTTCGTGAAGCACTCTATGGGGTTGATCTTCAGAATGAGTTTGTTCAACCTGTCCGACAACACCTGGAGTATGGATTTGTTGGACGAGAACAGGACTGGAAATGGATCTGAAGATCACTTTCACGGGTTGGATACTGGGCTCAACATCAATCACTTGTGGAACGGCTGGCTCTTGAGGCAGATGGACGGGAAGCACTTCATAGGTTCTTCTGGATGCAATTGCAGCTTGATGAAATCCACCACCATAACCTCCACCTAAACCACCGCCCAAACCAACTGCGCCAACAAGTCCTCCACCACCAATACCATAGCCTCCTCCCAAACCCCCAAAACCTCCTTTTCCACCTAATCCTCCGAAAGCTAATCCACCCGTATATCCGCCGCCATAACCACCACCATAACCACCGGCCAGACCGATGCCTCCATAAGAGCCGCCGCCGAGACCGCCGCCCAGTACTAGACCACCGTCTCCGCTGGCATTAGTGTATGCAATGCACACCAAAAGTACAATAAACTGAAAGTAAAACAAATTTCAATTAAATATAATTTCAAATGAAATGAAAAACTTTTGATTACTTTAAACATAATTTCAAAGATTCTCTGAAATTTCAATAATGTTTTTGAGATTCACTGCAAAATTGTTTTGCGGATTAACTGATGATTTTGAGCGTAAAGTTCAGACTTATATATACCGAAACATATTATATTAGTTCTCATTCAAGAAGTGGTGACCAATATATTGGATGATATTTTTTATTACTGGACTTATAGGAAGTGTTGTTACAATTTGTGAGTCCTATTCGTCGCTCAGAATCTCATAATCATCGGAAATGAATCCAATGTATGCCTAAAGTTGTGAATTATGGTAATTGAGTGAAGAGACCCCACATTTCCTATCATTTATTAGATCTAAACATCTTTTCGTTTAAATAAGTGATTAAAACCCTTAAACCCCATTTATAAGTATTGCTTTCAAACTCTGGGTTTAATTGTAATTCATTTATTCGGATCAGGAATTTGTCAAAAGAAAAAAAACACTTAAAGTGAAAGTAAATCAAAAGTTTTTATGATATCCAAAGTTATATTGAAATTGAAAATAAGGTTTATTTTGAAAACATTTATTCAAGTATTTTATGTAAATATTTGGCAGTTTTTGTGTAAATTTCATGTGATTTGAGAGATAAAGAAGACCTGAAGTAGAGATAACTTCCGATAAATTGTTTCATTAATTCATTAAACGATTAATAAAAAAGTAAATTTCAATTCAATTAACTTCATATCAATCTCTCGATTCCTAAATCCTTATGAAAAATGATTTTAAAAGTTCATTCCTATTATAAAATCGGTTAATACCTGCGCTCAGACACTGCTGGGAGCAATCCAGAGCACAGTGCTATCAATACTTTTAATATGCGGTACCATAGCGTCCAAATTGTCTTCTAGCAGATTTATGTCCTAAGATTAAGTTTGACTCTTTTAGAAAGTGTAACATTACATCCCATCACAATCAGTCAACATACCTGTGCGATGTATACAAGAGATTCACCTCAATCTTCATGTTATTAATGCCAATGAACTGATTTACAAATTGATTCCCAAACCCATTGAAACAGTTATTATTGTTTGGAAAGTGTTTTGAAAAACAATTCAATTATTTATAATTTGATTTACGAAACAAAAAATCAATTCATTTATAAAATATAACTAAAAATATATAAAATTTTTTGTTTAAATAATATTTATATTGAATGCAAGGAATCGACTCTTAATTTGATTTAATTTATAACAAATTAAAAACAATTTCAAAATTTCTTAATTTATTTAATGATTTAATCTTTTGTTTATTGACTTTTATTTTTTAGCAAAACATTCAATTAATTCATTAAAAAATTTAATTTATTTGTCGATTAAACAGAGAAAACAAAACAAAGTTATGTTTCAATGAACTAATTCGTTGACAATTAATAATTAAATAATAAATCAAATAATAAATCAAATAATTGTTTGAAAAACTAATTTTATAACAAAAATATTTTAATCAATTAATGTTTTGTAAAGAAAACTATTTCACATTTAAATGACCTCTAATTTACATATTATTTGACAATTATATTGGTATTAATAGTAATGTTTTGAAACTACAGTTGAATTCACTGGCAATTAGTGAGCCTTTCAGACAATTTTCATAATTATTTAATTATTGGTTTGAAAATTGATTATAAAAATAGTTAGCAATTTATAATGACTTCCTTTAATTGAACTGAATTTACAATTCAATTATATCAGGGTTTACCAAAACGGAAGTTGTTTAATTTAGCTTGGGAAATTAGAGTTATTTCAAATCACTCTTATATAATAGAAATATTTCACATCACTCCTAAAAATACAATTTCTCTTTCAATGTGTGTATAACTCAAGTGGTTTTACAAAACAGTTTCAAATTACAAATTGTCAATGGGATTGAGATATTATACCCCTTTTGACATTTGAATTATTCATATCCCCCTTAGTTTTAAATTAATAGTATGCTAGTAATTTGTGAATTTAATTAAATACACTGTTTTTTAATATCATTTGTTATACAAAACTATTTTGTAACAACTCTTTGACTCAATTAAAGCAATCATTTGCTATAATAAGTGAAGACTTAATTAATATACAGTAAATGTGAAACAAATTCATTGTCTTTTCGTTTCATTTGTTATTTAATCAAATTATTTATAACTCTATCCATGAATACAAGTATTTCTTTATTTATCCATAATTTGTAAATAATTTAAATAAAAAATCCATTCATAAGTAAAGCACACTTGAGATCGAGGTTTAGATCTTCCTCTGAATGAGTTTATGAATGGCATCAAAGAGTTTATTAGTCTATCGGTCATTGAATTAAAGTAATTAATCATTTTATAAAAGGTTTTTCAAAGCATTTGATGAAAGAAATGGTTTTTTAAATAAATTATTCAATTATTTAAAGATTCAAATGATTTTACAATTCGTGAAAATATAAACAATAATTATTTAATACTATATTTGCGCTCAATCTTTGAATATAAATATTAATTGTATTGTATTCAGGTATAGAGCACAGGTATGTTTATAAACTTTGTATACAAACACTATAATTTAGATTTTGTATACAATTTTTCAAATGTTTTATAAAGTAATGAAATTATTTCAGTTATTTTCAAACACTATATGTATTCAATCAAATCGGAAACAAATTTTAATTAAAATGAAATGAAATTAATTTATTTTACTCTTCTATACATTGAATAACAAAATTGATTCACATTTTAAATTTGCATTCAATACTTGAATTGCTATAAAAATTATTGTTAACTAAAAATCCAATTTTCAGCTCTTATTTCGCAAATCAAGAAATAGTTGTAATAATAATAATTGTTTTGTGTTTTTACTTGTTTTGAATATAGTCTTCAAATTATAAATAAATTTAATAATTAAATGATTTAAACAATTAAATGATAAAAAGAAGAAAATTGTTTAATATTTTTCATATGTTTGCAAACATTTTAAATAAATTATAACTTAATTTCAATTACCGGTTAATAAAGCATTTGATTGCAGAAGAAGTGGAGAAAAAAAATGAAAACATATTTTTCATCCGTTTATTCAAAACTCCTTTCATTTGATTAAATCAAAAATACTTTCATTAAATCTCACGTTTTGTGAGAAATATGTAAAATAATGTTTAAAATACTTATAATTTATAAAATAAAAAACAGTTTTCACACAAACCCAGAGTATTTATGAAAACAATGTATTACTCAATAAAATCTCCTTTAATTCAGTTTTGAATATTTGTTACTATAATTAAAAAAATAAGGTTTTATTAAACAATTTATTCAAAAGTCGTGATACAAATAGTTTTCACTTAATATTCAAGTGAAGTGCGATTTCATTAAAAAAACTAAGTTTTAGGTTATCGTGAAAAATGTCTTACTTTTTAATAAACACTTTATTTTTAGACTTTTTTCTGAGAAGAAAAAAAATAAAATTCATTTCTCACTCACTCTTCCCATAAACGGTTCAAACGGTTAACGAGAGTGCACTTAAAAACTGTGTTTGATTTTTATATCCTATACTGACTTAGAGTTTGATATATTGTCTGAAAATATTATATAATGAAAAAACCCGGATATTTATCATTTGTTTTGAATAATTGTGTTAAAAATTCATTCATTTAATTGAATCTAAAGTTTTGTTTTCATTTCATTTCTTAAATATTTCTTAATTATTGACAGCTTTTCAGAAAAGATCTGTAAATTAACATCAAATCACAATTCAAATGCATTTTTCAAATCAATTAAATGTCTATCAAAGCATAAAATCCAAACAAAAACTAAAAGTTAACATAATTTCAAATCTGATGTCATTTACCAGAACTAATATCCAGGTCTCCTGACCTCTGGAAGGTCGCAATTGTTAGTTGAGATAATTTACAATAAAATAGTTTTTAAGTCTATTTAAGGTTTGGTTTACTTAAGACTGAATTATCTTTTTTCAAATCCAATCAAAAAATATAACATTTAATTGTTTTGATATGACTTAAGGCTAAAAAGTGATACAATTTTTAAATTCAATATTTGTTTTATTTTTATATCTTTTTGTTTGAATGACATAAATAGACAGATATCTGGAAATACAAACACAAACTCCGAGTGAAAAAAGTATTTAATTATTATAATTGAAGTGCAATTCAATCGACTTATTGAACAATTTTTTTGATAATTATAATTGATATTAGTTTTGATAAAAAGATAAATCAAATGAAAGTAAGATTTCATAAATGGATAAAAACCTGAATTTTATTTCACAGACCAAACATGAAAAAAATCAATGAATTAATAAAATCATTGCTTCAATACATTCAATACATTTCTCAAATCAAACAATTATTGGTTCAGTTCAGACCAAAACTGGAATAATTGTAATTTAAAGCACTTATAGCCCCAGAGCTAAATCAAAACTCATAATATATTTTGCAATAACTTTGTAATCTTCTTATCAAACAATCTATTATTATATTTATATATATATATTTGAATACAGACTTCACTTTAGAGGTATATTTGGCTTACTTTGCATTTGAAACAGGAATTTGTTTGCTTTAAAACTATTTTGAAGCCATCGTTAGCACAACTGTTTGGACTGTGTGTCCAAAAATGTATACAATTTTTGTGTTGAAAATAAATATTTTGTTGAAATCTATCGAAACTCTAATTATTATATAATTTTGGTCACAATTTCGTTAATTGAGGCCAAGATTTGTACGCATTCTTGAGTCCATACAAAAGCATTGATTTAATGATTAATTATTATTATTGATGATAAGGGTAGGGAAAACACCCTGATATTACAAACAGGCAAATTTTCAGACCTATATAATCCATGTTTGGCTTTTGTCGCTGGTTATGTTAATTACAAAATATTAAACAGGGTGCAGGGTGTTTAATTATCTCATATTTATTGTTATTAATTAAAATTTAATGTTAAAAATCCAATTAAAAATTCAAAACTAATTAAAACAGCATTTTCTTTCAAAATATTGATCTTTAGTTAAAAATGTTTGATTTGAAACATAACTTGATTTTAAGGTTAAGTAAATTCAGTGTAAAATTAAAAAATTGAAAATTTGTTAATTAAAAAAACTATTAAACAATAATTATTATAAGAGCACTGGTATTGATTGCAAAATAATCGGAAAACTGTTTAACAATTAATTTTAATTTATCTGAAGTCATGTCCAACTCATTAGAAGAATTAACAATTTTTCATATGAGCGCACTCCTAATATACTGTACCCCTAATGTACAGCTAATATACACCTAAATATAAATTAACAAAAATTTTAATTACTTTTAAAATCTGATAAATTGTTTCATAAAAATAGTTTGAATATTAAGACAAAGACAAAGACGTGAACTAAAATTGTTTCACTCATTAATTAATAGGTGTTTAATGAGTGAAATTAAAAATCGGTTTACAAATTGCCTCAATTAAGGGGAAAGGGTTAGAGGTATAGATATTTTTATTTTTCCAATACATTAAGGGTTTATTTTTTAAACACATTTTTATTTTTTAATCAATACTTTGTTTGAAATGAAAGTAAAAAAAACTTAAATAACTTTTGGTTGTAATTAAAACCCTTTGAAATTCAAGTAATGTATTGATTATCCCCTGATTTCCTCAGTTCTCACTTGTTATTAATATTTCATTGAATTTGTGTGAAATGAATCTAAAAATTGCTGTAATTATAGACATGTCGTACAGAATATCAACATTATAATAGTTGAGTGCACACACAGTCTTAAATAACTGTTAATGTGATTCAAAGGATGGCCAGGAATATACTTATGTAATGCTACTAAAGATGGGATTAAAAATTTAATCATTAAATAAGTAATAAATACATTATTTGTTAAATTTACTTCAATATAACGAAATGTTTCATTGATTTCCTAAAAAAAATATATTGATGTGAGATTTTATTGTATTTGTATACATGTTGTGCCCCTTAACTAATACCCCCTGATTTATTAAAACAATCTGTATATGTATTGAAAATCGGATTTATGTTGAAATAAAATTTTATGATTTCTTTTACAACACTATTTTGGGTCAGATTTAAAGGTTATATAACTATAATTCAGAAAATATATTAAGAGTTAGTTTCAGAAAATTATTTAATGTTTTTCAGAGACTTTTTGACAGAAAAAAGAAGAAGAGATAAGAAATTGAAATTAATTAATGAAATAAAAAAATTATTTGCTTTTGAAAGGAGAACAGAGATAACAATCTCTACAATAAAGGGAAAGGGGTTTAAACACTAGTCCTTATATACGGTTACAGTATGTGATTTCAACACTAAAGCTCAATGTATTCACTGAACAAATGAATTCAATTGAAATTTCAATTATGTTTTAATCGATAAGTTTTTGATACAATTCAGAGTTAATTAGATGTCTTTTCCCCAACAAAACAGAAGTAATATTTCCTTTACAATCAATTAAAGTATGAATTTTGTTATTATATTCAATATTAACACAAGTTTTGTAAACCTTTTTGTTTTTTAAGCGATTTGTTTCTCATTTCATATTAACATTCATTAAATAATTTTGAAAAACTTTTAATCGGTTTTTAAATCTTTTTATTTTCCAATGAAATGAAAACTGATTTTATAACAAATTGGAGACAAAATTATTGAGTGCTTTGCAGTACTGATTAGTTCTGCAAATATTGGATAAAAATTACATAATTTTAGCAAAAAATTAATTACAAAATCATATATCAAATGAACAAAATTCCCCTAATATTCAGGTGAAAGTCATACAAAACAAAACAAAACTTCAAAGACTATAATCACTGTTCAAAATACAAATCTGATCACAAATACAGACAAAAACAGTTCAGAAGAGAAATATAACTAAAAATATATTTGACTTCTGTTCTCCAAAACAACAAAATATTTAACAAATGTTTTATTTTTTAATTAATTTTTGGCTAAATATTAATTAATTTATAAAAAAATATGAAATGTTTTTAAAATTAAATAAATTTTAATATTATATACACAGAGCACCCGACACTCTATTTCCTCTGCGCCACTCTACTCATGATTCTGTCTCTCTGTGAGCGCCTATTTTCCAGAGGATTGGGTCGACTGCCCGAGTAGTCAACGGATGAGCGTTTGGACAAAGTCTGACCTACTTTTCTAACTATGGGTTCGCTATAAACTGGTTGTGCGACCACTCGGTTGTTAGCGCTTGAAGCAGAGGCTGCATAGGCTTTCTCTCCTCCGTGTCCTCCAATCTGTTTGCCATCCTTTCCATATATAACTGTGTGTCGCTCTTCAATCACAGGTCTGACCTCATGAGTGACTCGACGATAGGGCACAATAACTATCCGTTCCTCAAAGATAATGGGTTTCACTACTCGCACAAGGATTCGTCGGGGCTGTGGGTGCTGTACAACAAGTTCCTGATGCTCTGGTGATGATGAGACGATTTGTGGTGTTCCGTAATGTGCGGGAAGTGCTTCGCCGGCTCTTAATGTAAATGTTTTCTCGGGCGGCTGTGAGGCCAGGATTTGCTTTTGAAATGCACTATAAGAACCACCCAATCCTGTCAACGATGTCAACCCTGCAGGTAATGATGAGGCAGAAGCGATAGGTTGGGTTTCGGAACGGCAGCCGACGGCCAATAAAAATATCGCAAAATACTATACAAACGCAAAACAAATGAATATTTTAAACACATTTTCAAAGAAAATTAAAATTAATGTCATTTTGTTTAATACAAGAAAACATTGGGAAAAGGTTTTCAGGAAGTCTTGCGAAGTATATAATTAATAGATATTTTGTAAATCAGTTCAATAGCTTATGGCTGTTATGGCAGACAAAACTAAAACCACTAAAAACTGTTTTAAACTATATTTTCTTCACTCAAATACACATTAAATGATGAAAAGTGTTATAAAAATAGTTATAATTTAAATTAAGTCTAGAAATAGCAGAACACGAATGAGAGTATGAAAAGTATAACTGAATTAACGGATAATTAGTTAATAATTAATAGGTATTTG
>JAQGAT010001994.1:0-10443 GCA_034687845.1 Pantelozetes paolii | reverse complement strand
TAATTAATTTTTAGTTGTTTTGTAAAGTCATTGAAAAAACTTGAAATTCAATTATTGTTTAAATTCACAATTCATTGAAAATATTTTTATTTAAAGTGAAAATTGTTGCCTTATTTACATGAAATTGAAATAATTAACACTTTATTCATAAATTCCATGAAATAGTATTGCAATTATTTTTATTTAGTTGTAAACAGTGATCAGCACTTTGCGTACCAGTGCTTGTTTTGTTACTTTTATTTATACCAGAAATACCAGAATTATTTTACACATAAAAAGCTATTTTGTTATTCATTGGAGAAAATCTAATAGTTATTAAGAATAAGTAAAAGTTTTGTTAAGATTTAGGAAATAATTATTCAAAGTTTGAATTCAAAACTAAATTAATAGGAAATTCAATAAAAAATATGTCATTACAACACTATTTCCTCTAAAAGATCCTCATCTCTGCCCACATATCACATGAATTTGAATTTGAATTACATTTTATAATATTTTTGTAGAAAAAATAAATCAATTGTAAACACTTCAAGGATACAATAATGTGGTCTAGGTAAAAATTATTTTCAATTTAAATTTCCTGATATTTTTATTTTAAATAGATTTGTCACTGAATGTACGAAATTCCTGTTCCCTCAGTCGATATCCTTGAAATACTGTACTGTATGTCATATATCGATGAATACTCTCTAATGATGTCATAGTTTGATATAAAAACTAAAGTCTACTACAAATTGATGACATTTGAAGTGATTCACAGAAGATATTGTAATGAATGGTAACTTTTCTCATGTATTTTCAATGAATGTTTAGTTCATTAATATTCAATACAAATAACTAATTGATCACTAATTCAATGAAATAGTGATGAAATCAAATTAAACCATTTGTTTGGCAATCAATAACTGAATTATAATTTGTTTGAAATGAATGAAAATAAAAGTTTAATTTCAAGAATATATAGATTTTTTGTTTCAATGAAAAACACAATAAATCAATAGTTTTTGTGATTTTCATTCAAATCGATTAGATTTCTAACGAGTATTCCCTCAGCGAAGGGGGAATTGGATTAGAAATGAATTCAAATTAAGGTTTCATTTAATTAGTTTGCAATTCAATTAAAACTAATGACAACTTTCTTCAGATATTACTTGAGATATGAATAATAATAAGAAACAGAAAATACTATAAAATACCCCTATTTTCACCATTTAAGTCCACATCGACACAAACAGATCCCGGACAGCACTGTTCGCTTTGAACGCACGGCTTGTTTACACACTTCTCTTCGCCTTCAGATAGAAGTGCTTCCAATTCGACCTCTCCTTGCTTTCTCTTACTCTATAATCAGGGTGATTAATCAGAAACAGGGGATTAGTTATCAAATTAGAGTATAATTGCAATTAAAATCAAAATTATTTTGTTTTCATGAAATTTAATGAAATCTTTTCAAAATTGGATTTTATTTTATATATGAAAACCTATTGTAATGAGAAAATGTGAATAAAAGCTAATGAATGCAAGACTTAATTGATTTTATGATGAATTCAATCTGTATTTTGAGTATTGAGTTATAATTTACTAAACATTTATAAGTCTTCACTATTATTATGAAAATGTCTAATAATGTGTTCATTCATTGCATTCACAAATCAGTCAAAAGACCAGACAGTGGTTTATGAATATGTCTGGCCTTAAATGTCGACAATATGTGTCTAATTATATGAATTTATTATTAATTGTATTTAATATTGATTTTTGAATGAATTGATTGAATGAATGATTTTTTTGCTGAAATTGCATTGAACTGAAAATAACTCTAACTTTTGGCACATATTTATTGATAAATAATATTTTGATTGAAATAAAAATGCAAAACATTTTCAGCAAAAGATCGATTGGTTTCACATTTCAACTAATCTTAAAGTATTTATTCAACCATTGATAGTAGATCTTATAAAATGTTTGTACAAAGATGAATAGATGATCAATGTAAATTTATAATCGATGAGTTATCAACTTGTCAATATTTGAGTGAATTCTGAATTATGTACAAGTAGAGATTTAGAAAATATTAACCTTTAATAAAAATCAAATTTACCCTTAATTTATTGTAAAAATATTTTTGTTTAAGGGTATAAACAGAACCATTTATTGTCTTCAATGCTATAACAATACAAAAACAAGAAGTGAAAGAAAATTTATGTTTTATTTGATTTGATTTATAAAGGATTTTATTTTTGAAATAATTTTCAGTTCATTTGTGTTAAGAGTTTCACAAAAAGACTAATTGGAGACAAAAGACTTTGTTTATAGGTATTTGAGTGCATAAAAAATTGCTGTGTATTTATCATAAGATTTTTCTCCTGAATGACGACAGTGACCAAAACGACCAAGTTCGTTATTTTTAATGTTTTGTACTGGTGTTGAGACCAATAAAGATATATTAAAGGTAAAAGATATCAATAATAAGTGTATTGAAGAGTAAAATCAAATTTAGTGTAAATGTTATAAATTTTGATATAATTTTATAACAAATTTGTTTCCCATATATGAGTCGACACTAAAAATGAGACATTTTATTGATTTTTGAAAACAATTTTCTGTTAAGACTTGTAATGAGTTGTTGTTAAATGTTTCGCTCCTTTCATGAGACTATAAGAGCACTGAAGTAACAGAAACTGAAATAAAAAGAGTGTAAAACAAATAACAAAAACTTTTTGTTCACTTTAAAAACATATGCTTTTTGTTGGAAAGGGATTATAATTATCAGTGGAAAAGAAATTTGAGAAAATGATTGCAAAAAACAATTACAACAAACATTTAAATCCTATAAAACCTTTGGCTTTACTGTCAAAACACTGTTATTTGGATACTATTCCCGATTAAAAGGCTATTATTTGTTTGCCATTCCCCACTACTTGTGCTCTATTTGTTGGCAATTGTTAGTCAGAAAAGACTTTCCATATAATCATTGATAAAGTGTTGGCTAAGACTCGGTTGTAGTTTAACTGTTAGTGTAGTTGTTTGTGAGCCAGAGATCAATAATTGGCTCTTATCTGACCCTATGTTAGACCAGAGGAACAGTTAATTCAGTGAATTAATAGCAATTGAAGTCAATTACCGGTTTGTGTTACGAGTGTTACGAGTCTTAGTCAAACAATTACACGAATGACACAGAATTTAGTTTGTCTTCTGATAAGATCACTGGCTTTTACGCCATTCCTATCTATTTATGTCCAACTTTTATCATAAGCACTACTCGTATAACACGTTTAGCTCTTGTTATAAATTAGTTGTATATTAAGTATTCAATAATTTCTATTGAAAGCACTAATCACTGATTTCAACACAATTTGTTCATTCAATTAATGTTCACTTAAAACAGTGATAAAAACGATATCTTAGACTAAAAATACTTGTATTTAAAGTAAAGATGATATTTTCGTTTATAATCTTTATGTCTGTTGTGTAGGGGTTTATATCCCTAACTCTTACATGAAATACAAACTTACTTTCTTATAACTGATTTGTTGTGCAAATGATATAAAAATATTTTTAAAACTGAAATTTATTATCATTTGATTGCATGTAAAACATATAAATGTTTGGCCAAACAGTTACTCCAAACCATTAACAACCAGTTCAGCGATCGGTTTGTGTTGTACTGTAGGTGTACTTCAGTCAAAGCATTTGATAAGAGAATTGTGAAAAATAGTGAAAATTTTTATGTGTTTTACAAACACTATAACAAAATTGATTCAAAACTAACAGTTATTTATATTTTATCTCAATTTGAAAATAAAGTGAGAAATGAAGAAAATTTAGATATTTTTTATCTGAAAAACTTATGTGAGTTTGAAAATCGATTTACTCTTTCCTCCCTTTCCATAGCCATAACTAAATTTACATATTAAATGATAAGAAATATTTATATAACTCTACCGTAACTGTACCTGAACAGTAGTGGAATGGTATCCAGTAGTGAACACGTAATATATTTTACTTTATTGAACACAAGAATATTCTTGTGATTGATTTGGGTCTTAGAGTTAGTGAAGAAAAAATTATTGAATTTCTTGTTTCGTTCACTACTTATATGAATGGATGTCTGAACTGATGTTAAGAAAAGGCAAAAATCGATTAATTATTTCCTATTGAGACACAAAATAATAACAATTTATTGATTGAAAAGTGAGTTAAAGAAAAGTAAAATTAATTTTTTATAACCATTTCTTGTAATCATTGAATCGTTTATTGTATGAAAGGATTGTTTTTCTTTGTGTTGAGAATGAGTTTCCCATACATTCAGTAATGACTGTGTTTACTATTTTAAGGGGTATTTAATCATAAATAATAAAATACCAGTCAATCAATAATACAATTGAAAACAATCAATAACTTTCACAATGTTTCATATATTTACACATTTAGACCCCTGTCTATCAAACTGTGCAAAACAACTATAGATTTGCTTTAATTGAATACAAGTCTAGACTTCTGTAAAGAAACGTTGAATTCATTTCTAAAGTATTGAATACTTATTATTCATGTAATCCTTGACTTAAATGCTAATTAAATAACATAAAAGTAATTGATATTAAATTTTCTTCATTTAAACGCTAAATAAAAACATTAATTATTGTGAGCCTTAGATTAATTAGGGTTTCGCCAAAATAATGAGTGCTATGTTTGTAAGGGGTTTGAGAGGAGGGATGAGACAAATGAAAGGAAAGAAAATAAAAAAGGTCTCAATTATTGGGAATTTATTTGTGAAGCAAATTCTAATCACACGTCAAATAACTTAATCTAAAGCTTACTCTTTGTATTGAACGCCAATTCAGTTAAAATGCTTTCTCTATACACCATAGCCAGGGGTATGACTATTGATTCAAATTAAAAATAAGTCATTAAAATACGCTTTTAAGGGCTTTATTGTCGTTAGATCTTTACTTCTGAGCACTGGTATGCTATTTAAGGCCTTTTGATTGAGCTATGATTGAGAATATTCTTCAGGTTTTAGGGTATTGAATGCAAGTGTACGGCAATAGAGCCAACCCCTGGTATCTCAATATTGTGTACATAACCATCTATTGTATGGCACAGTACATACCAGTGCCGGAAGACATTTACAGAAACAAATGGTTTCTTTATTTTCTATCTTTATATTTGCTCTCAATTTTTATTTTTGAGTTCAAATGGTTATTATTTCAAAGAATTTCTATCTTTTTTGTCTTTTCTGTCCTTAAAATAACAATAATTGAAAATAAAGGCAACGAAAAGCTGATCACAAAAACTGAAGTCAATTCTGATATAAGAAAATAGTATTTAAGCGTAAACTCAATTCATGTGATGTTTTCTGGTCTAAAACTAAACCCTAAAGTGAATGCAAGAAAAATTCAGTTCATATGAGAATATTCCAGTGAATCGGCTGCAGCTCTCAAGCCTCCAGTGCTCGACTCAAAGCAGACTGAAATTGAATAAAACTACGGACAGTTAGTCAATGATATATAAAAATGTGTTTTATTTCACGAATAGTATATCATATTCTGAAGGAAAGAGAAATTTAATTTTACTTTTTTTCTCATACTTTTATGTCTTCAATGTCTGCAATGCCTTCACTTTTTGAAATAAGTTTCCTCTGAAGAAACTTTTTTCAGTTATGTTTTGCTATAAAATATTGATAAACATAAGAGAAATTTCAAAAATATATTTTCATTTCATATTTTCTTATAAATTGTTTTTCAACTTTTTATCCCTGAAAATAGAAATTCTTATATTTTATGTAAAGAATATTCTTTCGGTTCAAAAATCTTTTTCATACAAACAATAATTTTTCATACTTTCCTCCCTATGCTCTCTCTCTCTCTCTCTCTCTCTCTCTCTCTCTCTCTCTCTCTCCAATTTTGAAGCAATACTTGAATTCAGAGCTCATTACTCTTTTTCAACCCCTTTTGAACAGTTCCTAAAAGAGGACAACGACTTAACGACAAAATAATAATTTGTTATTAAATTATTTTAAAACAGTTTTGTTGTCAGAGTTTATGTCATATAATAATAATTTGCAAAAATATTCACAACAATCGATCCCTTATTGCAAAACAATGTATTTTATTGTACTATAAATTGCAATATATTTAAGACAAAGACAAATAATAAGAGTTCCCTTGAGTGCGATAATCATTGAATTGTCTATCCTTTCACTCTCTTTATGTTTTGATGATAAACACAATTGTGGCTCAGCTTTAATGACTACCCAAACAAGGGTTGGCTAATCAAAGGCTCATAAAAGTTGTTGAAGTTATCAAAAAACTCTAATAATTTATACAAATATTTGACTCTTTATTAAAGCATTGTTTTAATCAAATAACTGATGCAAAAGTGCCATAACTGAGAAATGTAAAGTTATGATTGCTTGTGTGGATACCCCTTATAGGGTCAGATCTGATCAATACTATCAGAATATAAACTATATGTCCAATACTTAACAATTCTTTGCACACATAACTGACCTAATAATAAATTTTTTGGAGATATTATAACCTTTTGTTATATTTATGGCTAAAAAGCGATTGGATTACAAACACAAGAGTCGTATGAGTGCTGAAAATATTTGAAACTTTTATTATTATATACTTTTACTGAGTATTGAATTACATTTGAAGGAAACAAGAAATAAAGAAAATGAAGAAAATTTGAAACAATTTAACAATTATTTTGTGAAAATAGTTTTTTATTAGTATTTTATGGCAGTATTTAAGACTTTGAATAAGGATTTGGTCTAAAATATTAACACAATTGCAAAATAAAGCAATAATTGGTTTAACTTTTTGTTAAATTGCAAACAATGGTCTACTTTTTGTAAAATTATATCATTTAATCATTTGATTCATTGGTTTGAATGTTATTAATAGCGATAAAAAATAGTTTTAAAAATTGATTAAATTTTTTCCACAAAAAAATTAAAAGACATTTTCTGATCAAATGTTTACAATCTATAGTATAATTGATTGCATTTCTGTATTGTCTATACGTTGTTGCCATCAATCGCCACACTTGAAGCAGTAGTTAAGGCACAGGAAGAATAAAAATAAAATTTATTGTCATTTATATAGTGAGACGAGTAGTGAATCTCATCTGAAGAAAGTGTTTGCAAAACTATTTGTTCACATATTTGTATTTGTTTTGAATGATTGTTGTGTTTGAGTACAAAGTATGCAATTTCTCTCTCAACAGAAGACAATGAAAACTTAGTCTAAGCTTTCACTTCTTCTTTGGTTATCACTTGAGTGTCAAACCTTAGTATTGGTCTCAAAACACACTCTTATTTATATCAATAAACTTTATGTAATGTTTGCTATGTTTGTCTCTTTTGTCCAAACTTTTTGTTTAGTATTTTCTTTCTTTTATTAAATAATATTTTGAATCAAATTATTTGATCAAATCGTCTGAAAATGAAAAGACTAACAGAAAGAGAGGAAACAAATTGAGTTTAAAAGTGATTTATTGAACAGATTTTTAAATCAGATTTTTTCTCTCCCAAACAATCATTTCATTCAAACAGAGAGAAAATGAAAGCATTTTTTTCTACTCTTATTTAAGTTATTGTTGTTTACAATCATATTTCAAATTGAGTTTTAGGCGAAATGTAGTTTTGATAATAAAACTTATTTCAAGTTATTCTGGACTCAAAAATATGTTTTATTTTGCTTTCTTTCAATTTATTTCAAGTTTTAAACAAATTTTAATACTTCTGTAAAGTTTTATTGAAGTATTAAAACTAATTTTATTATTGAATTGTATTTTTGAGTTCACAGGAAGTGCTTTAGATATCCAGTGAATCCCAAATGCATTTAATGCTTGAAATATATTCAGTGTCTAATACTCTGAAGAATTGCTTTTAGAGTTAAATAACATCTAATTTGAATGAGTGTCTCAACTGATGCCAAATCTCAAGTCAAATGTTATTTGCGTTGAATTTGTTCAAAGAATAAGTTATGTTAAGAGATATTTCATGTTTTCCTCACAAAGAGATTAATTTATTTGTGATTTTGTTGATAAATACAATGAACAAAGTTTTTCTAACAATGCTTTTGTGAGGAGAATAGCCAGGGCTGTACTTTGTCTGTCTTATTCTGATTGATACTTGATACTTTCTGTTTTGTATAATATTCAACAACACATAAGAATTTGATACAAGCAAACATTATCCTGATATTTGAGCGCTACTTTCAATCAAAACTCTGCATATCTACTATGAATACATACCCTGGATCTCAATCACTTTGCTTCCATTATAGAGAGTTTAGTTGGAAATCATTTTCTCAATTTGGATACAAATGGTTTGAAAATAACACATAAAATGTATTGAATATTATATTTTTCTTTATATCTAAGCAACAAATGAATTGTATTTTAAAACATTTACAAAATATTGATTCAATTGTTTTCAAAACTAAAACCAAATTTGTATTAATTATTAGCTTTGTATTCAAAACAAGACAATTAAATGCAATTAAAATGAAATTTATTTTTAGTTTTATTTTTGTGTTTATGTCAAAAGACATGAAAAATTGGTTTCAAAGCAAACCAAAGATTTGTTTTTTGTTTTTCAGACACAAAACATGTGATCAAAAGTATTATATTTGAATTGTTTTGATGTCGTGTGCAATAGATGTGACACTTCTTGTCGTTATGTCTGATATAAAGATCAGACATAAACCAGAGTTGAGTTAATGATAGGAAAGGAATTCATTCATTATTTTCTATAGTTTTACACGAAAACAATATTTCAATAATGTTTTCGTTAATAAAAAGCAAATGTTTTCTTCAATTATATACTAATATCTCAATCGATGAGTAAAAATAAAAATTAGACTTAAATTTGATATCACTTCACATAAACTCAATGTTTCTTATCCTAAATATAAAACATCTTTTTTGAACATATTTTTCATTCACTTTCAATGAAACTCTTCATTAATTTATGGTTTTATCCAAACCTATAGTCAGTTTCCCAATGAATGTCGCAATGGTTGACAACATTTATAATGATTGGCAAAGATATAGGAACTAAAAGATAAGCAAAACATAAATAATACATAAGAAAGTCATCTAAGACTTGAAGACTTTTTCACTAAGAAGTTAGACCCGGAATATAAGATGAAAATATATTTTTAGGACAAAACGTGATTCGTTATAAGTTTTGTTTAGCTCTGATCTCCTGTGCCTTCAGGTCCACAACGGATTCCGATTGTTTGGTCTTTCAATTGAGTGACCAATGGATAAGCTATTGATTCAAAGCATAAAGTTTTTGTGTTTTCTTTGTGTTGATTGCATTGAATCCATGAGAAAATTCAACAAAAACTATAGACTTATTAGTGAAACACAGAATATTCTGTCCGTCAATCATAAGCACAATAAATGCAATACTGTTTAGACTATTCATAGGATTTAATGTTTTTTGTTTTTGGTCTTAAGATATGTCTCTTTTGAAAAAAACTTTATATAAATAAAAGTAAAATTCAATTTAATTTTAATGTAATGTCTAAATGCTTTCAAAAATTAATTGGTTTTTGAAATTAATTGCAATAATATTTAAAATTTGAAAATAAATTTTAATTAATTAAAAACAGACTTTCCTTCAGATAATACTGCGTTCACTGAGAATTGATTTCAGACTTACTGTTCACACATGTGTTGAGTACTGATTAATAAAACAAAAATTATTACTTATATTTGAAATAAAATTTATAATCTCTTCAACGGATTAGTAGTTTTCTGACAATTATTTTAGGGAATAGTATTTACCAGAGATTAGTATTGCAATGAGTTTAAGTAAGTTTTATGCAAAACAGTCAGAGATTATTGAGAAGAGATTAAAATGACTTAATATTTACTACATTTCCTCCAAACGTATGACAAAAAAAACTGAATTAAAGCAAAAAATATTTTACCGTTTCGTGCTTTCAATCATAAAAGCAGTCATTATTTTGAATGTGAAACTAAAGCCTAATTAAAAATTGATTTAAAAGTATTTATCTATCGGTGCGTTCATACGGTTGTAAGTGCTGTAAGAAATACATTTATGAAATGAAACACAGAATCAGTAATGGATTGAAAAAATATTTTTGTTAAATCACATACACTTTATGTGATTGTCGTAATCAATACACAAACCCATAATTGAGTCAAACCTATGCCTGCAATGAAATTTTGGTTTACTTTCTGTTGAGAAATATTTTTGTGACTTTTTTTTGAAAAAATAAATTTCATTAAAGTTTTGTTTTCATTGAAATCTTATTAAAGTTTTGAATACATTATATAAGAAAACAATTGTTTTTCATTAGATTTGATTAAATTATGGCTTAAATGTTAAAAACATTTATTAATTTAATAGAAATTTATTATTTTTATTAATATTTTTCATAGATCGGAAGAGCA
>JAQGAT010001993.1:0-10444 GCA_034687845.1 Pantelozetes paolii | reverse complement strand
TTTCAATAATAGGATAAAAGGACCGCAATATTTGAAAAATGTTATTTCAATGTTATCATACATTACTGTCCACTCAAGATATGACAACAAGGGGGCGATAATACTATAATATTAAATAATGGTGGGTCAGATATATTGTCCGTTCAATTGGTTGTGTCTTTAAATTCACTGAGTATAACAAAATTATTTTCAGTTTAGTTAAATATCACCAGAAATATGTTTTCACCAAGTTGTGTTAATATATTAATATTTATTTAGATATTTAATATTGTAAATTCTTATAAAGATTATTTATTGTAGAATATAAGAATAATTGAAATCTATAGATAAATCAATAATGATATCTTTTAAGCTTAAAATACTAATCTGTACAATTCAAGTGTACAAGAATAGTTGGAACATTAATCTTGTTAATTAGAGTTTCTATATAATAGTATCACCAATAATACCTTATCATCGATTTTTAATTTATTTTTTATGAGATATCATTTTTTAAATAATGAATAATACAGTACTTATTTTTACTTACACACTGATCAGGTATATTTTAATATTTATAGGCTTTATAAATTTATCATGTTTTAATAAATAGTTATTGAAACAAAAAAGTGCAAAACATAAGCGAAAGTTAAATTAATTATATTTCTAATCAATAGTTTTATTAATTGAACCAAGATTATTATATTTTATAATATGGCTCAAATTCTTTTACCATTGATGTCTAAATCCACGATCTCTTTAACTTTGATATCAATAATATGTAAGAAAAGTTAATATTGTATTGAATTATATAACAATGCTTTTCATTAACAGTAAAGATCAGGATTTGTCTAAAATATACCAGAATCTAATTGAGATGACCGGGAGTGTACTCAATGGTCAGCCAAAACAGAGGCCTACTTGTGCTCAACTGTTAGAATACAAGAGTCAATGGGCTATGGATTACAGTGTTGTCAGAGAAGAGTTGATAAGAAGTATTGATTTGAATGCAAATTATGATATAAACAGTGATTTTGTTAAATATTTTCTTAAAACTAAATACATTGTAAATGAAAAACGCACAGGTTGAATTATATTTTATTATTAAATTACATTACTCATTTAATCGTGTCTTAATTTATTGATATTTATATGATATATTAAATTTTAGCCCAAACATATGTTAAACTATAAAATTATAACAAAAGACGTAATCAAAACTAGAAATTACTTGAGTCTTATGCAATCAATATGAGTAATAATGTACAGGTTCATTTAATTTATAAGCTATCTTAAATTTATCTAAAATTAAGATTAATACGCATAAAAGACATATTGTTTGGTTGCAATAAAATTGTCTATTTGTGTATGAAAATGAAATTGATTAAATAAATGCAAATAACTTATGCTGAACATTTTCTATAATCATATTTTCAAGTATTAATAAATTTATCAAAATATTATCATAAGATTATATTCAATGTCATTACTTTGACTAACATTTATGTCTGACATTTAATGTGTCTTTAAATTTACTTATTTTATATATAATTGTGAAGTGATTAAAATCACCAATGGCACTTATATACGACAATTTATTCATACAACAAACGCGACTAATAAATGAGTTTAACGCATTAATTAGTATTGGACATGGTGGTTTTGGTGAAGTGTTCAGGGCACAACACAGAGTTGATGAGAAAGAATATGCTATCAAAAAGATTGCCATCAATGGTTTGTATTGAACTTGTTAATATATCATGCTAACAATAGTTAATTTGGATCAGGGTTAGAAGATTACAATATCAAAATAAGAGAGTTAAAAGTTTGGGCTAAATTAGAGACTGAATATTTTGTTCAATATAAGTCATCTTGGCTAGAATTGGATCAGGAACAACGTATTCTTCATATTCAGATGGAATTGTGTTGGTTTACATTGGATGAGGTGATAGGAATGTCCAAGGAGTCTTTTGACATTGGAAACACCCGTCTCCTTCTTCCTGGCTCTCCAGTGCTTTATTACATCACTTCACAGCTATTGATTGAAATATTGGAAAGTATTGCGTATCTACACCACACCTGTAGGCCAGCAATACTGCACAGGGATGTAAAGCCAACGAACATACTGATTAAGCAGGGCATGAACGGAAGGTTCGTTAAATTAGCCGACTTTGGACTCTCTGTGGAGCACAGGAGTGACTCACAATCGCACTCGAGTAACACTGGATCTATTAAATATATGGCACCAGAGGTTGTTCAAGGCCGACACTATGACACCAGTGCTGATGTCTATAGTATTGGTGTAATGATTAAAGAATTGTTTAATTTTGATATTAATATGTATTTTCGCTATTATTTTGAAACCACTTCTCTAATTGTGATTTCATTTATGATAGACCTGTCGCTAATCTTCCACAAAATTATCGTAGTCTTATTGAGATGACAGCAAGGGCACTTAATGGCCAGAGGAGGCAAAGACTCACTTGTATTGAAATGCTGGCTATAAGAGATCAATGGGCACTGGATTTTAATGATGTTCAGCAAAGGATCGTTGCACACCTGGTTGATTTGAATATTAATTATAATTACCAAGTTGACTTTGTCAGATATTTTCTTAAAACAAAATATACAATTAATGTGAATAATGCTTAATCTAATATTGTATGACATAAATTGAATGCGCATGCAAAATTAAACTCTACGTTACAAATAATAATCAAGATAAATTTTATATCAATATAAGGTTATAGAATTTAAGACATCGCTATTATTTGGTAATAATATCTTAATGCGCAAATATTATATGGTTGGTTTAAGATAATTGCCAGGAGCATTAAATAATAAAATGTGTTACCATTGGATTTTATCTTAAACTTAAACACATACTCATTAGTCAACCATTTATTTGTTTTTAGTTTGTGATAGTTTAAATATCATATTAATAATTTCTCTCTATTTTAAAATCAATGAGGTAAGATTATTATTTTAAATAAATTACCATATTAATTTATCAATGAAAATAATACAGAAACTTACCTAATATAAAAATATGTCCGAAAGTTATGATAAATTTATTAAAAATGGCAAATTTTTAAATGATTTTGAGTATAACGAGTCACTTGGCTCTGGATACACTGGTGTTATAATTAAAGCAAGATCAAAAATTGACAATAAATTTTATGCAATTAAAATCATACCAATCGCAGGTATTATAACTTTATACATTATAAATGAAATATGGTAGAATTAAATAAACTAAAATCTTTAATTTGTCAAGGTGAAACTGAACTCCAAGATTCATTTAATAAAATTAAAGAGATTAAAGTATTAGAAAATATTAAAAGTGATTATTGTGTTAAATATTATGAGTATTGGTTAGAGTTGGAGGGTGATTCAAAAGAGCGATTCATTCGTTTGGTGCCTGAACACTCTAAAGTGTTCGCAAAAGAAACAATGGACCTTTATCCAAAACTTCCAATATTTTACCTTTCAATGGAATATTGTCCTCTCTCATTACAAGTAGTGATAAAACAGATGCAAGACTACTTTAAAATTGATGGAAACCCTGTGTCAAGATCATTTTATTATATGGCTTCTGAACTATTGGTAGAAATTCTAGAAGCAGCTAAATTTCTCCATGATCAAGTTAATCCGGTTATTCACCGGGATTTGAAGCCTGTTAATATTTTGATTTGTCCTTCCTTGGGAAATAAGAGATTTATTAAGATAGGTGACTTTAGTTTGGCAGTGATGCATAAAAGTGATTCACAATCATTTACCCATGGTGTTGGCGGCGTCAAATATATGGCGCCAGAGGTGCAAGCAACCAGAAAATACAACTTTAAAGCAGATATTTATAGTATCGGTGTTATTATCCAGGAGCTTTTTAATTTTGATATTAACTTTGAAAACAAGTAAAATCACAAATAATTTGAGTTTTTAAAATTATAATTATACTTTCTCTTAGGATAACTGACCCTGATTTGAAAAATTGTTTTGATCATTTATTAAAAATGACCATCGACACATTGAGTATACAATCAAAATATAGACCCTCTTGTGCTGAAATGTTAAATCAAAAGGGTAACTGGAAATTAGACTACAATCTTGTAAAGGATGAGTTAAATAACTGCGTCGACATGAATACCAATTATGACATTAAGAGTCGGTTTGTACAACACTACTTGAAATTTAAAATTAGCATGGAAAAATAACTGCAAATAAATGGATATGTTCAATTTTTATTTGTATAATTATTTGCAAGTTTATTTTAAATATAATTGAATATTGGGTTCAAAATATTTTAATAAAGTTATTAAACATAAAAGAGATATTTTCAATGAATTTGTACTTTCACCTTCAATTATAATTAATAAAATAAATATGTCCATGGTAATTATACGTCCCTTCACATGTAATACGCTTTAATTGACACTTTCAACACTCAAAATAAAAATTAAGAAATAATAAACAAAATCAGACTTTCTCACTTAAATCAACTTGATTTGTGTAAACAGGATCTTTAAATCTTAATAAATTTAATTCAAATTATTTGGAAAAATTAAATTATATTGGTAATTCAAATATTAAAAACTATTTTTAATCAAAATATATGATAAAATAAGCATTAAATCAAATTCATGTATTATATTGTATTTGTAAAATACAAAAAAAGGGTTTTTGTAAGATTAACAAAATGATATCAGTAATAGATAAAGGTGAATTAATAATATATTATTGTCTTCAATATTATCTCACAGGTGAGACAAGAAATTACTGTTACTAAGGATGTACACCATTTTTGAAAGCTTTTTATAAATTAAGAAAAACAATAAAATAAACTGAATTTTAATATTAATCTTGTTGAAATTTAAATTTAAAAATTGTTATCATGATGAGCGATTTAGATAAATTAATATCTGTTAATAAATTAATAACTAAATATGAAAATATTATAATAATTGGTACTGGTGCATTTGGTGTTGTAATACAGGCACAGGAAAAAGCAAATGGAGAACTCTGTGCTATTAAATTGATTGCATTAATCGGTGAGTCATTTAATGATTAATTACACTTTATAATTTAAACAATTAATTCTTCTTGATAATATAAATTATAAATAATTATTAATTTGAAATTATAATTAAAAGCAAAATTGACCTGAATAAAATTGTTAATAGATGACACCAGAAGACATTTGCGTGAAATAAACCTGCAACAAAAATCAAGCAGCGAATTTTGTGTTGAATTATTAGATGCATGGGTTGAAAATGATGTTGCTCATTTCAGAAGATTTTGCGATTTATTGTTGCTTAGTGCAACAAATGCAGTTCATAGGAAAACTATTCTTGCTAAAATTGATATTATAGAGAAACCACCAATATTATTTCTCGCAATGGAATTGTGTTCACTTTCCTTGGATAAAGTTATCATTCTATTAGACAAAAAAAGTAAACAAGGTGGTAAATTTTATTTAACACCACTTGACTACTATATTAGGACAGAATTATTGAAGCAATTATTGGAAGCATGCAACTTTTTGCATGAGCAAGATGAACCAATTATTCACAGAGATATTAAGCCTGGAAATATATTAATTAAAGAAGGAGAAAGATCAATCAAAATTTGTGATTTTGGTCTTGCAATACTTAGTATTGATTTTCCTAAAACGCTAAAGAAAGAAGTAGGCTCAATTTCTTATATGGCACCCGAACTAGGAAAAACTAAACAATGTGATATTAAAGCTGATATTTTTAGTATTGGTAAAGTGATGCACGATCTTTTAAATGTAGATATTAATGATATTGATGAAAGGTATTTTAATTTCGGATATGTCATATTTTAACAACTTGTTTATTATAGTGTTATTGATGCAACCTTGGTTGAAAATTATAAAAATTTAATAGATATATCCTTGGATGCTTGCAATATGGTTAAATGTAAAAGGCCAACCTGTGCTGAATTACTAACAAGAAAGAGGGAATGGATTGTACCAGATGAGATTGTTAGAAAATGTTTAACAAATTGTGTCGACTTAAACCAAAATTATAACATTAAAACGGATTTTGTTAAATATTTTTTAAAATTAAAACATAATTTATTTTTTAATGCCTCTCAACAATAATATAATTTTAAATTGACATTGTTAATATCAAATATAATTAGATGATCAATGTAAAATAATATTAACTGATTTAAATATTTATAATTTATGACTTATTTTATTTTTGTTTTTATTTTCTACTTATATAAATCAATTTTATTTAAAATTAATGATGCAAGTAGAAATTATAACGTTATATTGATTCAACGTTAATTTTAAACGATACTAGTCAACATTTAACAAAAATACTAAAACCTCAACAATCAATATAATGATTGAAAATATCGACAAAATACTGACAACAATAAAAATGTCTGAAATAAAACTCAATTCAATGACTTTTTTCTCATTACTTGTGTTGTCATTGATTTTAAACTTCTTGTATTCATCAGAGCTTGAATTTAACATTGAATATAGTTTCATCACATTCCCATATCCAGCTAAAATTTCACCCAGGTTAATTCTCGATTGACAATCGACATTAATTCCTGATTCCACCATGATAGATATTCTAGAATATTAATTTTTAAAACTAATTATATTTTCTTTAAGTAAACATATTTTACATTTGTCTGACACGTGATCTTTGATATGTTTTATTCTTATTAATAGGATGACCATATAAAGAGGCATGATACTTTTCACTTGAAATCTCTAAGCTCATTTCTAGATTAAACATTTTTAATGGAAAGATTGTAGCGCCCTCTCTAATCAATGCACTTTTCCTTGATTCAATTTTCTTTAATAATATCTGTAAAATATTATAAAGTTTATATTATTTATTAAAATTATTTAAAATAATTACCTTGTCAAATTTATTCTCATTGATATAAATGAATCTATTCATTTTACATAATTGAATTATCCTTTCATCAATTTGTTTGCCATAAACATAATAATCATTGATTTGCCAATAAATATATGAATTGTTGACAACAATCACCGTCTGATTAGATGCTATCAACTCATCTAATGTGTTGATTGTTTTCGGCTCTTGTGTTACAATTGACGAGTAAATTGACGCCGATATACACAAGGATAATATCAGTGCCATTATTGACCAAACGTTAATTAAGTAATCTAACTTAATTATCTTGGTATGTTTACCTTGATTAAATAAATATCTGAGATGATTGAAAAACAATAGAAATAATCCATAATTTCTTTCTAATTGATTGAGATATCAATTAAATTTTATTTTGTCTCTTATTATTTATTTTACCAGGTACCTTCATTATGAATTGCTAGATTTTGAATAATAGTTAGCAAACATATTGACGTTATTATTAAACCCCAAATCAATTTTGAATATGTATTGAAAATTTGTGTCAGATCAGGTTTGATAAAGTATTTTGCACTCATTATCTCAATATTGTACTGTTGTTTAAACCATTGAGCTCTTGAATACGCAAACATGTAATCATCAATTGGTCCTTGGTTTAATACAATATCAGCATTCTTATTTATTGAATTATTTTTAAAAAGATAAGGTAAATTAATAATCAAACATTATTATAATGATGATATATTTAATATAATTTATTAATAGTATTACCATTTTCTCCATTATCATTCTCTGGTCTCCTAGGTTATTATTAATTAGAAAGGTAATATTGAATTTAGTAAACACTCCTTCGGAAAGTATTTTTAATATTTGTTGCTCAAAACAACAAAATAACTAATTGAGTAAAATAAAATTTATTTTTATAGACTTGAATATAAGATAACCTTTACAATACCTTATAGTAACCTAGGATCAATACTGTTAAATTGCTCTCCATATGGCCAAGAAAATTATAGCCATCCTTATATTCATAATATCTGTTTAGATCAAAGGACCCCATATTTCCTATTAATATGTATTTATTCAATTAAATTAAAATATTATTTTCATTAGCACCTAGATATTATTACTATAAACTTGATAGATACATTAATTTATTTATCATATGTACGAAATCTATTGACAATATTTTTAGCACATATTATATGCATAAACGTTTTTTAATTTGTTTACTGTAAAAACAAATCAAGCAAGGTTATCGGATAATATATAAATGGTATGGGTGATATTGAGTTTCACAATTTTCTAATAATCAATAAATTCTATTTTGCGTTATGTGTCACAAGATATTATTAATAATAACAATGTAAAATCAAAATCAATAACACAGTAATTTATTTATACAAGATTTATTATTGAATATTATTTATAAAATTATTTAATCAATGTAAATATGTTTTTAAATGTTACAAATCAATACAATCAGAGCTATTATAGAAATGAATTAGTTAATTTTCTAATGCTAATTAACAAGATAATAAATTAATCAATGAAATAAGAAATGTCATTTCTTTAAAAACAAACACTTACAAGTATAAATAAATTAAATGCAATTTAATAATTAATGTATTAATTTTGTTTCAAGAACGCAAATTAATTTAAATTATTAAAATCGACCTTCATACATTATTTTGTTAATATTTCATATAAAGTATAAATTATTGACTAAATATTACTATTATTATAAAATTATAAATATTAAATAATGATATTTTTAAAATCAATAATTTTATTCTGATGCTATAATAAATATCACGCTATTATTACAATCTAAAAATTCCTATAATTACAAATCGATATTCAAATATAACTTAAAATATAAAATACTGTTTTATTTATTATAATAAATTTTACAAATAAAATTTAGATACATTATATCATTATATAAATAGTTTTGTTTCACTAATATTTGTATCTAGTTATAATAATAATAATTTATTTTACAATGGAACCTGCTCGTTTAAAAATTCTTTGCATTGACTCAATCAATAGAATGGAGATGATTAATAAATATTATTATATTTACTCGCGCAAATCAGTTGATTATGAACTTGGTAGTACAAAATTAAGACTATATCTAGCATTATTAGGACGAATTAGTTGCTACATTGGACTTATCAGATTCGGATTGTCAATAGTAATTAACAAGGTAATGGGCACTCTTTAAAATAAAAGTACATTGTGTAATTATTTATTTAATAGCCAGAGATAAATGAATTCATATTGGACCCTCTTTATTTAATGACTAACTCCCGACTAGGAGCGGGGTTTATGTTCTTTGTTTCTTTAACATTGACATTCTTAGGAGCAGTAATACAATACCAGGATAGGACAAACACCTTCCATGTGCTTAAAATTGTCCATGATATTAAGAATGATATTATTAAATATCCATTGAATTTAATTAATTATAATAGATTCGCAAATCGACTCTCGGCCATTTCAAAGTTATCAAACAATTTATTTTACTTAAACATTGCAATTAACTCAATAATATGGCTTATCCTAAATTATTACCTGGTCATTGATCTGAAATTTCAGATCAACTATCTATTACTAATATTTTGGATTATTACAGTTATCTTCTTAATAATTGAAGTGTCGAGTATATTCTGGGTCGGATTTAGTTTATGGTTTTTTGCCACTTATTATATGAGATTGAAATTCAATGAAATCAATGATAGAATTGAATTGTTATTAAAGATAATGAATGGTAACTACAGTTCAGACCTAATGTTGAAACTGATTGTTGAACACAAGTATTTGCAAAATCTAATCAAACAATTGAATCATTTTTTTTCTTATACCACCTTTGCCATTTATTTTCTCGCGACACCTAGTTTACAGTTGATGTTATATGTGAGTCATCATAGAGAGTCTTCAAATTTGGCCAGGTTTGAAGAAATAGTAACAACGGTATTTTATCTAACAATTAATACTGCATTCAATTTGATGAGCACTTGGATCTCAAAGTCTGCCCATAAATCCTATCCACTTCTCTACTCATATCTAGTCCGACGACAAACACCGATACAATTGAAGCATAAACTAAAGATTCTTGGTTTTATTGAATGCCTCACCGAAACTGACATTGGATTCTATTGTTTGAATTTATTTCCAATGAATAACTATGAGTTTTATCGTTACCTATACATATCCGGCACTAATTATTTCCTAATCATGAATTTGTTATAATTAAAATCTAATATAGCCTTTCTTAGTTTAAACTATTATATATAATATTAAACTTGTATCATTAAGCTGTATCAATGAACTGTCTCAAATTAATTGAGTTTCAATTCTCTGTTGTATTGATATTTAACATATACACTAAAACCTCATTCTCTATGTATCTTGATAAATACTCCTCATACTTGATAAATACTGTATTTCAAAATTATTCAATAAATTAACACTTATTTTCAATTTCATAGTTACTGTCATTGATTGAAAGGTTAGGTCAAAAGAGTTGGCTTCTAGTATTGGAAGTGTTTATTATGGATAACACTAAAACGGCA
>JAQGAT010001992.1:0-10445 GCA_034687845.1 Pantelozetes paolii | reverse complement strand
TCTCTCTCTCTCTCTCTCTCTCTCTCTCTCTCTCTCTCTCTCTCTCTCTCTCTCTCCGATTGTGTTAATCTATGTGTTGTGTTATATAAACATTTGACTCATAGAGTGTTTATCAATAGTTTGTTATAAGAATTGAGTCAAGAATTGCCAGAATATTCTCGAGTTTAATGTGTTTTCCGTAGTTTTTCTTGCATTCAAATTAACATAATTCTGACGCCAAACACAACATCTCTTCACTTCTGTAGAGGAAGGGTAGGGTTGGCTGGAAATGAGTTGATTGAACCGAAATATTTAGTCCTTTATATAAAAACATAAATTCTGTGCTGTTTTGCGCCTAAAAAATAAATCTCTTCAACACATCTGTCTGTATGTTATGAGTGAAGAACTAATTTGTATTTTTTCACACCCTTTGCCCCTACAATGCGATTCTGAGAAACATCTGGTTTTACTTTTCAGTCAGAAGGCACTGGTATTTTTTGTGTGTGCAATGTTTTCTCTCAATTTATATAACTGTTTCAAATGTACTTGTGCTCAATATTTCTACTTTTGTGCCCCTTATTCTTCGCTTGCATTTCTTGTGCACACAGTCGATGAGTATTTATCTCATAGACAGCGCAAAGCAAAAGTCATTTCCACTCAATTTCTTCGGCAAACCATTCAATTGTTATGTATTTTTTCAAATAAACAAAATATTTACCCTTACTTTTAACTGAACCGCCGGTGCTATTAACAACATCTTGCAATGATTTATCATTCTCTAATGTTCAAATCGCTTTCAAAACGGATACAATAAAATCAACATGGTTGATCTTAAACACTAGGTATCAAATGCTCATCTAATTTAAAAATATAATCAAAATGTTATTATTGTTTAACAATTTTCAACAGCTTTTTGATAGAAGAAGAAAAAACAATGTTTTCATTTAAATCAAAAGTATTTGCACAAAACCTGCCGTTCCTCTGGAGTCCAGACTATTGGCTACAGAAGTAATGACTGAATTTTCCTTTTTCCTATTTTTGAGAGTAAATCCTTTGTATATATCTTAAGCCAACTCTTGATTTATTTTATATACATTTTTTGCTCATATATAGTATCAAAACATATAAAGAGAGAGTCATATAAACAGAAAGTATAAAAATGTATATTAAAGTGAAGACACAATAAACAGGGACAACTGAACATAAAAGTTTATCTTTATATGAATTTATTGACAAAATTTTGATTTTTTCCTTTCCTTTAAATTTATTTCACAATTTCTTATTGCAATAAATATTTTAAAATGTATTCACAATTACTGTCACAGTATGTGGTAATGACAATAACCTGACACAATAAATAACCTAGCACAGTATAGTAACAGTCTACAGTACTGTAGATTAGATAAAGTAACAAAAGTGATTTGTTTTATATATTAATTAGATTTAGAAAACTTAGCCAGTGAAGTTTTAAGTGATAACCTAATCAATACTGTATAATACTGTACTTGAATACTATTTGATAACATTTATATTTAATTGTGCGTGCTTATTTCATTGTTGAATAACTTTCAAACCCTGCAAACAATTATAATATAGGTGTAATTGAACTTGCTAAATATAGCTCCATCTTTATCCAGCTCTATTTCCTTATCCACTTTTCAGTATATTTTATCCCACTGTCGGAGAACTCAATCTCATTCTCACAGCTCTTTTGTAAAGTGCGATAACTTTTGATTGAATTTTTAAGCGATTCATATGAAAAGTGTGTTCAGATTTGAATGATATATAAGAATAGACAGAATATTCTGTGATTTATAGACGTATTGAAGGCTTTTGTAAATAAATTGAAAAGCATTGAAGAAAATATTTCATTCATTAATGACTAAACAATAAAAGTTAAAAACTATTGTATTATTTGTGACTTTAATTAACAAATGATTATTGAATTTGTTTTTGAATGAGAAATTAATTTGAATGTCATTTACAGTGAAAGTGAAAGATTGAGTGCAATATTCATTTGCCAGTCAATTGTTGTATGACTTTTTGAGCACAAAAATAATGCACTTATAACTGAATCACTAGAAAATGATTTCACAGAAAATTAAATGAATTATTCAAATATTGATATATATTTTCATCTGAATTATCTCTCACATCCAATATAAGGGTTGGGAAGAAATGAATGAGTGTTTTATACTTCAAATAATCTATAATTCAATTTATTTGTATTTCTTGTGCAGAAATCTGTAGAAAAATAGTAGAAATAAAATGAAATAAATTTTATTTTCATTCTTCAAAATGGTATCGATTTTTATGTATAGAGTTTTGCATTCAGTTTCTTGTGTTATATAAATGTCGGAGAAATTGATGCAAAAATTTTCTGAATTTATTTAATTTGACTGTTTGTTCAACAAATTGAAGTTTTGCAAAGAGAAATAAAACATTCAGGGTATAGCCAACAATATTCTTACTTAATATTGACCAAGGATGCAGATCACTTAACCTAGATTCATAAATCTATATGTGAACTATCCTAGAACATTATCTATTAATGATATCTTTGATTTGTATTATTTAACATTATATTACTTCAATTAATAAGACACCGCTTTATTTAAAATATTTTTACCTTGCTTAGTGTCAAAGGAATCGTTTATTTAAATTAGCAAATGTGTAGGTTTTGTAGCCCTTTTGGCGATTAAGACATAAAAGTATTTGAAGACAAAAACTAATTTATATTTTGTTTGTTTAGATTAATAATAAAATAAAATTTTTGTATAAACAGTGAAACTTTTGATTAAAATTGATTTTTTTTGTTTATATCTTTTATACCCCCTGTGCGCTACCAGTGCACTAATGTATAACGATGTGCACACAATAAGCGTATCTCAAGTGCTATAAATATAATTTTAAAGCACATAAAAAAAAGTTATGTCTTAAATAAAAATTTAATTAAACTTAGACAAATGAAAACACTTTTGTAAAAATAAAACATCCCTGTTATGATTAAGACAATTTTGTACTCAATATATCCACTAATGTTTTGAATATTAGAAAAATATGTAATAATATTGAAATCAATTTTCACTAAAATAACATTTCATTTATAATTGAAATTACAGTAAAATAAATGATAAAAATGATGAAAATTTTAATTACCTTTCACTAAAAATAGACAATAATATTGCGATACAGTGTGACTGACATACAGTGAGAGAGATTGTCTACAGTATTGATCGCAAACACCAATTTCACAGCAATTTAGAGAAACAGCAAATTTTTTTCTGTTCACTTGAATACCAAACTAATAAAACGTGACTCGACTTTGAGATGAGAGGAGACTTTGTGTTTGAACACAATCCTAGAAATTTTGGGCAAATTTTCGTGTCTTAACACAAATTTACAATTTTTTTCCACAAATAATTTACTGCAACAAAAAGTTGGTCATAAAAACACACAAAACTGTTTTAGTGTTTAAATTAGTCTTAAAGTAAAAGGAGATGAATATTAAGTGAAATGTTTGTACAAAACGACAAAATAGAAATTTATCATGATAGTTTCATTTTATATAATACTCAACTTAATTGCAGAAAATATTGTCAATTAATTAAATGCATTGAAACTATGATTGAGTGGAAAAGCAATCGATTGATAATTATATAAAATATTTTTATTGTGTAATGAAATCAATTGAAAGTCTGTTTGAGAGGCTATAAAAATGTGTTTATATTCTGTTCAGCAATTCGTGTCAAACAAACTGATTATATAATTGTTTTAGTAGTAAGTGATGTATAGATAGAGTGCCTTACCTTCAGTATAAGAAGACTATAGTTAGGGGGTTTCAGGTGCAATCAATTTGTATTCAATTGCATTGTATTTATATAAAATTCATTAGATATACCAGTATATATTGAATACTACAATTAATCTCAATAAAAATAAGTATCAATGTTATAAATATTTATCATGATAATTTCAAATTGATCATTCAAATTTTCAAAATAGATTTGTAATGTTTCATCATGTTCAAATGAGCAATATCAGTTTTGTAATATTTACTCTCTTTATGACGAGCATTACTTTTATGCTTTATTATGCAAATACCCCTGCACACCCCTGGCATATATTCAATTCAGTATTTGTTGGACTGGGAGTTAGCACTGAGAAGAGAAACATCAAAATTGTGTCACGTCTTCAACTACTGCTGTAGTGAAGCATCACTTGAAAGAGTAAATCAATTTTACAGCAAAACTAATCGTCGTTGAAGTTCGTGTTCGCACTGACACTGGGTATACAGAGTATTGTTAGAGAGCACTGGACTCTATTGCCTGTGCCGTTCGAGTCAGTGAATAACATAACAATTTCGTACAATTTATATATAGACTTCAAAATACGTATTGAATTTGATTTGAAATTATTGTCTGAAATGAAAGTTTCTTTTTGAGACAAATAATCATTATTTTTACAAAGAGTTCACAAAAGACAACAAATTTTTTCAATTATTTTGTATTCAATATAAGATTTAAGTTTAATCTTGAGATGAAAAACAACTGAATTAAGTCCAAAGTGATTAAACATTTTCACTCAAATATGTATTCAATTTTCATGTCATAAGTTGTTTATCACAGAAAAAATTGGTTAAAAATAATAAAATCTATTTTTTATTAGATATAAATAAAAATGTAATGAAATTTATATTTCAATGTTTACTCACGAGATTTTGATACACAATATGTGTTTTGATATATATTTATAACAAGATTTCGCGCTTCCGTTAAATTGAATCTTCTTTTGACAGAGTATTCCTGTAAAATGAAAATTGAAATGAATTTTAGTGAAAGTTTTGCTAAAAATATTTGTTTTGATGTTTAATAAAGTGATAATAAATGTGTGCTTGAAATAAAGGGATTGAAAAAATGATTTACAATGATTTCTCTATTGCTATACAAAGCACTGGAAAATTGTTATTTACTTAATGAATGAATGTATTAGTGAGCGATGAAAGGGATGGTAGGGTTTGGTATATAAAGAGAATTGAATTAATCAAACTTAAGACCATTGAGATTAGGGTTAGATTAAAGTAAAGAATCGGATAATTGTTTTCCCATTTTTATTGTATATCCAATTTTTCCTACCTTTCCACTTCCATGGCATCAGGGAATATGAGTAATCAGGGTATAAGAAACGGCGAGAAAGGTTATTTCAATTGTCTTTCAAGCATCAATTAAAATGAATAATAGTTATTTCCACTAGTAGTATACCCCTGAGTACTTTATACACCTGCCCTTTTCAAACAGTGATAATACTGTGAATTTTGACTAAATAACCCCTGAATACACTTAGAAGTGAGAACACATTTGTGAGGGTCTGTGAAGAGAGTTTACCGCTATTCACATCCCAACCCAATTGGGAAATTCACAATTAAGAGGGAACGGTATGTGATGTGTGAGAGAGCGAGCGTTTGAACATCATTAGACACATAGAGGAGAACAGTTGATGCGATTTCTAGCTTTGTAACTGAAAGCGCAAGAAAAATACATAAGAAATAGGTTTTACTGACACTTAAAGCGCAGGCAGTTTTTGTACAACACATATGGTATAACAACATAAGAATAAATGTAATGTTATTTGAATTGAGAGAACATTTCTCTCAATAATAATGCTATTAATACTCGCTATAACTCTGTTCACTCTCTCTCCCCACTCCCCATACCCTTCATATTTTTTATGAGCACTGAGAGCTCAGAGTAAGCGAAAGGTTATTTCAAATGTTTGATAGATTAATATAATGACTATTTTTTTTTCTCTCTCTCTAGTCCTAAGTCTATGCCTGTGTCTGATCCTATTGTGTGGGAGAAATAGCATATGTATTGTGCATTGTATTCAACGGCGAAAATCTGGTCTCTGTTTCTGTGTTTAACTTTTTTTTCTCCTTACCATTCACTTAAGGTTTTTCATAAGAGAATCATTAATTTTTTTTGCCTCTGTTTGACATGATATCAGATTAAACAATAGATTAGGTTATTGTTTACGCAATTGATAATTGATTTTGTAATTTTGGCCTTGTTATATATCGTTGACCCTAAACCGACTAGACTTACTGTTAGATTGAAACATTAGTTATTATGTCTGTTAAATGATATTGGACATTTTATCTATGCAAGATTAACCTTGATAATAGGTGTTTGTTAACATATTATAAGATTTCTTATGTCATTAGTATTATATAGCTCATTAATCAAGATAATATTTTACTCGATAAATCTTTAGATTTAACTTTATTGCTGCAAAATATGTCTTTTAACTGAACTGGAGTACTTCAGGTGCAGCTCTATTCCTATCAAAAATTCTGCTAAATCTCTATTAATCTCATAAATGCTCTCCAAAAACAAGATTTACATTTTGTAGTGAAAAATGAATGAAAATATTTTGTACTGAATTTTGATTTTATTTAAAAATCTAATGCAATGTTTGAGAGATTTTATTTAATTATAAAAACAGTAAAACTCCAAGAGATTTGTCAAAACTTCAAGAAATATTGAGTTTCCCTGAATAAATGACTCTTAGATTAGTATAAAATATAGTTTTCATATATATTATCTCAGAAACTAATGATTAGTGAAATATAAAGTCAAATAAAAATCCCTTTATTTTAGTTTTGCATCAAAATCTCTGAATTAAACTTTCAAATTTAATTTATGACTGAATATCAGGGATAAATAACTGGAAGAATAATAAATCAGAAATCAGGGGTGAAATTGAATACAACTATTACTTTGACTATTATTTCTTATATAATCTTTTATGCGATGATAAATGTTTTCAAATATTTGTAAACTTATACACAATTTTGAGTGCAATTTATGTATTGTTTTTCATTTTAAGCATAAAAACGATTGAATGTAATATTTCTTCTGTCTTTCAAATGTTTGTTTAATATTTTTGTGACTCAAATATATGATATTGTTCAAATCTTAAAACTTTAGCCCAAAAAATGAGTTTTCCCCCTTATTTTGACATACATTTTGTGACCAATTATAGTACTTTTGAGTCTATATTTGCTCAAATCGTTATCAGAAAAGAGAGAAAATTATTTATAAATATTTTTTATTTAAAACATCAAAAAAAGTGTTTATTATTTGCTCAAACTTTTGGCACAAAATTTAATCAAAAATAAAATTAAAAACAATTTTAATAAACAAATTTCTTATAAAAAGCAAACCTTGTGTTAAGTTTAAACACAAAATATGCAAATTATGACAAAATATCTGTTTTAACAACAATTTTCTTATCGTTTTATTCAAAATATTGCCATAATTTTTAAGGGAATAACTATTATATTAGTGTATAATCTAAAAGTGCATACATTGTAAGAAAGCACACAAAACTGAAAACATAAACAAAATGTAAAGTTTTTTTTCAGTCTATTCTTGTGATACAAATTGTAATTTATATCTCACGAGAATTAGATGTGAATTATAGATAACAGCGTTATTATAGACTTATAATGGTTTGGGAAATAGAGATACGAAATGCAATACAAGAATTGTATATTAGATTAGATTTTTCAATATTATAGATATAACTCATTTTCTAGGGATGTCCTGTCACCAAGGTAACAATGTTTTAATATACATTAAGCGACGAACAAGTTCATTTACTAATTCTCTAATTGATTATTGCATGTTGAGTTGGGTCTGTGACTTAATCTTGCATGTATAGTCACAATAAATTAACTTATTATAATGGGTCATATATTTGACGGAAATCTTGGCTATCCCTGGTTAGAAATTATATTTAGGGACAACATATATATCACTACTTTTATGTCTCACTTTATTTTTCATTGAAGTACTGAAAAAACATTTACAAAATGAGATATCATTTCATATATAAATTCAAAACATATTTACTCTCATATTATTATTTCTTTATTGTTAAGAAGGGTTTGAATTTTTTCAAATTACTTTCAATTCAGGGGTATTTCATAAGTAATATTAAAATCCTATATTACTTCCACTATAATTGAAGCAAGCAACATTATGCAAACAAATTCAAAGTATTATCAATACTACTACACTGAATAAAAAGACAGTAGAAATAAATGATCAATATCGTTTCAGTCGATGTATCACATCCTGGCTATGCTCTAATAATATCAGCACTACTTTTTGAATTGTATTTATTTTGTACATTATTTTCAATGTTTTTTTACTTTATTTTTTATTAATGTCAATGTTCTCAAGCACTGGTATATTATATATCATCCCTACGCCTCTCTAATGCAATCACTACTTGCAAGAACAAAGAATTATTTGGACACCATATGAGTTGGAAAAAACTGTTAGAGCACTGGTAGGTTAGGGGCCATAGATAGAGAGGAATTGAACATTAAAGACAAACCTAAAGCACTGTTTATTGAAAAAAGTCTAATGCAATGAGTTATGGATCAAACATTGAAACATTTTTGGGACCTCTGAGCCGGTGCTCACACATCGGATCATAATTTATCAATAGGTAGATCTAACTACTGAGAGCGAGCACTGGGCACACAGGGATAGATCTGAGGGCGCAGTGTATGAGTGGTTTTCAAATTGAAAATGTCCACAGCAATTGAACACAAGGTCTGAAAAGTTAAGTCTTGTTATAACTATTGATATAAAAATCAATTTTATTGAAAAATTCAATTTATTTTTGTGTCAAATGTTTCACTGGTTTTAGATTTGAATTAATTTTAAGCCTTTATCTTAAGATAAATGTGTTTATAATATATACATTTCAATATCAATTTATTTTAGTAAATGATCTTGATGCAATTGTTTAATTTCCTACAGATTGATGTTTTGCCTAGATACGTGTGCTCATTTGACCTAATTTGAATTACCTATGTACAATGTTTATTAAAAATTGAATTTAACGTTATATTTATTTAATGACATATTTTTCATAAAATCAATTTAATTTCATTAAACTATTAGCTGTAAAATATGTGCAAGGTTACATGAATTAGCATACTTTTGTTAGCTAGATAATTAATTTACAAAAATTAAGACTTCATATAACCATTGCTAACCTCTAAGTGCTCTTTTGCTAATTATAAGTCTCCAAAGATTTTTCATAAAATTTGAGTCAAAAATAAAATTATTCATTAATTATGAAAATATTTTTGTGAATAAACGCCAAAATTTAAGCGAAGTTTTGCAGTGAAATGGCTATAAATATGTATTTTATTGAGTCTTCAAGGAAACTATAATTTCAAAAGAAATTGAATATTATTTTTGAAGAAATAAATTCTGATTAAAAGCCAAAAATGTTTTAATGATTTCTGGCTTTTATTAGTGAATATGTTTGCAAAACATTACTTTCACAAAAATCTTTGCAAACATTTCATATAATTTGTTACTGTATTTGATGTCAAGTTTTTCTTCACTCTCTGTCTGTCTCTCTCTTCCATTGATTGAGATTTCAATTTCAGATAATATAAACTATTTTTCCTAAATATCTTTCATAACATTTTTCTTCTTGAATACAACGCCATTATAAAAACTATATTCAAAATTCAAGTCAAAGTACATTTAAATCTTAAGTAAAATATAAGTAAAGTATTCAATCAAAAGAGTTTAAAAATTTATTCAAGGAAAAATATATTCCGATTTTTGAGCACAAAATAAATATGATTTCAATTTGTGTTCACTTCGTTTGAAATACTATTCAAAAGTGAAAATAAAATTTTATTATTTGTTTGACTTTTTACAAAATATACAGTATTTTTATTCAAGTGTATATTAATGCACAAATCGTGCAAATCAGGGGCTTTTTAACCAATAGGTAAAGTTGTTGCACTTCTATAGACTCCAGGACCCCCTGACTATAACTATTATATATTCAAATATACTGGATTATTTTGAAAGCAAAGCACAAAAAAACTGAAATCTAATTTTCAAGTGAATCGGATCTGGAATTCAAAGAGAAATATAATTAACTTTTCAAAAGTCATTCACTCAATGCCTGTGTGTATAAGTGCTGCACTGGTGAGAGAGAGACTTGAGGAACGGCTGAAATATATTTCAATGAAAATTTTAAAATATTGTTATGTTATGTAAATACAGAGATATTTATGAATAAGTGCTCTTAATATGCTGTGCTTAACCTTTAAGTAGTATCCGGAGTACAATATTCAGAGCACTGTTACATCAATCGTTGAATATATACTCTCTAGATTGTTGGCCAATATATTTCATGTTTATAAGTTTATTTAAAAATTGACACGATGAGATATAATATTAGTAAATTACTGTGTAAATGAGATTGACAAATTGATTCTGGTAAATATTGAAAATAAATTCACCAACACTTATCTTAAGGAAATTCAAATCATACTTAAAGCTCATAAAAATAGTAACTAATTATTCATATTCCGTGCTCTCTCTCTCTCTCTCTCTCTCTCTCTCTCTAGATCGGAAGAG
>JAQGAT010001991.1:0-10445 GCA_034687845.1 Pantelozetes paolii | reverse complement strand
AGCCCCCTTATCCCCCTTAGCCCCCTTAACTGAAATAACAATGATAATAATAATATTTTGAACAGAATTTCAATCAATAAATACCAAAATATTGCACAAAAGATATGAATAAAAGATAAATAAAATAAATATTTCTGATATTTTTGATACAATTTTTTTGTATTCAAGGATTTCTTTTGTATTGATTTTCTCTATAATTATCTTCAATTGAATCATAAATTATATTTTATACTGAATTTTGTTGTCAATATTTCACATTTAAGGGGGAATTCTATAAATCAATTATCTATAAAGTGATTGGGTTTACCCAGGGACAGGGGGGACAGGAAGACAAAAAGAAAAAATAATTTTCATACCAATCCTTTTGCGTGAAATTATCTTCTTTATTGAAAATGCATACAAAATAATGGAAATGGTGAGAGGAATGAGATATTGTGTGACAATAACAAAAGTGACCCTAAATTTACGGAACGGACGGTTTGAGAAGAACTCTATTTGTGATGGAAAGGCTATCCGACAATAGATCAGTCGGTTTGCAGTGAAATATTCAGATAACCTCATCGACACCACTGTTGGTACGACACATATCGTTGATATGATCCAAATGACAGCAATTGGCAGCAAAGGCCTCATTCTAGTGCTAAGGGGGTAATGAACGATACGGTATCTGTCAAATGCAATCACAGTCATAGTAAGGGTTGAGACATAGTATGAGAGGATCTGCGAAGACTTCATTAGACCACAGCTTCGGTCTCCGTATTCTTCAATCATATAATGGGAACACAACAGCCATTGACCTAACGTTCCGTAAATTAACGCAAAAACATTGATAATTAGATTAACCTTGAAATTCATTGAAAGTTTTAATAATACCCGGAATAGTAATTGATCCCAAGATATCACTTATGGCTAAATTGCCGATCAATACATAGGTTGTTGTCATTAATATCTGATGAAACACAACATAACAGACAATAGAGTTGCCAAACAAACCCAGAATTGTTGTAAAAGAGTAGAGAATAAGGATTGGTATGTCTTGACCTAACTTTTCATATGTATTGTTCAGACGATGCGGTTCTTGTGAATCAATCTTCACTGAAGTCCAGTTCACATCACTCTCACCAACGGATGTATTCATGTTTTGTCGATCAAAATGATAAAAATGTTTTCAATCATCACATTGTCTGACATGTTATCACACAAACTATCAATTAATAGCAAAGATGACTCAAAAACAGACTTTTCTTCCAAAATATTTTACAAATCATTATTATCTTCAGTCATTCATAACATTGGCTATGTTTGTGGGGAATCTCTAAAACCAGTGACGAATCGTATTTTAATAATACCGTCGCTAATGGCACAGACAGTCGACTCTGTTTATGCAATGAATGTTTTTTATTTATATTAAAAACTAATTGCACGAAAGGTTGTATAATAAGCACATCCAAGGGTTGGCATCAATTAATTTAATGTAAACTTTCATTACTTTCTTTTGAATCTGAAAAACAATTCAAAGAAAAATATAACAAATCATAAACATATGAAAGTTTTTAACGTTAAATTGATTTTGATATTTAAATATGCATTCAATCAGTTCTGACACAATTGAATGTAATGATACTCTAATGACAATAATATACTGTATTTTTCTGGTCTCTTATAAAGACCTTCACTTATGAGTCAACAAAATAATGAATTGTTTCTCAGAATTGAATCAAATTTATAGATATTTAATGATTTTTTAACAAATTTATGCAAAGTTTCAATAAATATTCAATTTTGTAGTATTTATGATGTTTTTGATCTCACTTTACACCCGTATTGTTAGTAAACGGTTTGTTTAATAACTATGTCATCCGTTGTAATCAATACAATAAAATATTTTCATTACTTTCACTCATTATTCATCAAAAATATAAATAAGTCCCATATATTGTCTACTATTTTGAATTGTTGTCCATTTATATTGATATCTGTATTGAAAATCATTTCCAAATATGTTTTGTTGAGGTATTTATAGACTAATTATTTATTGAATTGATAATAAAAACACAAAAATATTTTCAAAATGCTTTTATATTTAGACTTTTAGTGAAAATAAATAAAAATAAATATAATGACTATTTGTTGACATAAAAGCAAATGTTTATTAAAAAATCAATACCTATTACTTAAATCAATAGTTCATTTATGACACAGATCAATTTATGGTTTATTCTTTAGACATTTTTATTCATTACTTATTCTTTATGACATAGATTATTTATTCTTTAGACATTCCATGATATATTTTGAATACAAATAAAAGTATTGACATTTGTTAATTATTTGACCAGGAAAATAATCTAAAACAAAATAACATTTCTACATTTGAACATATTGAATTTGTTTTTCAAATAACAATTTAAATAATACTAAATAAACTGAATTGTCCAAGATATTTAAAAAATGATTGTATTTGATAAATCAAATAATTATAAAATATGCAGAAAATATTGATAACATATTTGATAAGTGAAAAATACAAACAGAAGTATAATATTAATTTGATTAAGTGATCCTAATAAACTTTCTCAAATTATTTGTTATTGATTTACCCTGCTTCAAATATATTGTGTGATGAAAATACAGTATTCTCTATTATATTATTATTTATTGAATTGCATAGTACAGTACGGATACGATTGGATGGAACTTTATAAATTGTTAGCAAGGTTGTTTTGCATTACTGGTTGTGTTTATCAAACATATTAATAAAAGTTATCTTTACTTTTCATACAAAACCATAACTAATGTTAATATGAAACTAAAGACACGATTTCATTGCCGATAATCACTTTATGTGTCCATAAACTGGTGTTAATTAATAATGAATTGAAAACATTAATAATTTCATAAATAATAACTCAAAACAAATGAAGTAAATTGAGAACTAAAGATCAAATGAGTAATTTAGACAAATCCGGCAAATTATTCAAATGTTTATACCATGATCATTTCAATATAAGTGATTGTGAATCTAATGTTAAGTATAGACAATCATTGGATGCACAATATTTTCACAAATGAACCAGAATATGATGACAACTACAACCAAGCAATTTTAAAAAATGAATTTCTATTGGCCGCCATTTTCATAAAAAAGGAAATCATCTTGGACAATAAAATAGCGATCAGCATTCATTTCAGAAGTCATACACATTACTTATCAAGAAATTGATATAATATTAGGCGTAATATGTGGAACTGATGCTACCTTTTCAGCAAGGTTATAATAGATCTACAATATATATTCAATCCGCTCTACAAAAAATGTTTTCAGAGATTAAATAAGGATCAGTGCTATACTGAATGTGTCATCAATCAAATTAAAAATGATATTGGTAAATATTCCGCACATAATACAACTTATCAATTAAAGAGTAGTTGGTGTTTGACAGTACAAGTTCACCGCATCCTCTGTCTAAACAATGTCAACGATCATGTGATGCAATGATTGATTGTTAGCAAAGAATACTTTATATTATCATCAGTTAGTGGTAACCAAAACCTCAAATCTATATTTATTGCCCACTATTTCCAACACAACCGACAAATATCGTAAAAATTCATTCAAAAATGTCTTTTGAAGAGTATTTATGTCTTCTTTCAAGTGTTTTCAGTCTTTTTGTCAAACAGTTTGCAATAGATTTAAAATTTTATTTCAATTTTAATCAATTCATTGAACAAAACATAACAATCCCTCCCAAACCCTAAAAAATGTACCAATTTATCAAAAGTGACGGTAAATTAATATCTTGGTAAATTTTTAAAATCTGTTTTTTATTTGAGACAACATTTGAATAGATTTTATTTTAAACTATAAAATATATGAAATAATTATTTGAGCTATACTGAGCTGGTTACTTTTATTTTTAAATGAAAACCAATTTTTATTTAAATAATATTTTCTTAAAATTATTTTATATCTTATATTCAGTCAAAAATTCAAATAAATCTTTTTAAGTCTTTATTTTATTATAATACAAAAACATATATTTCAAAATATCCCTGATTTCACAGTTCAAACAATAAGTCATTGAATTTATTTAAAATATTTACTTTTCATTTAGAGGTATATTAAGTCACACTCCTATCAGTGCTTAAAATGAATTTCAATTCAAACAAACATTTCAAAGGGTTTTCCCTAATCTTCTCTCTTTTATAAAACATTTAAACTTTCATAAATACTCTACACTTTTGTTCAATAATTTAAACGCTTTAAAGATTTGAAATAAAATTTTGAATAAAATAAAAAAATGAATGAATAATTAAAATTAAATATTATTGACAATGAGAAAGGGTTTGTAAAGTCTTCTCAAGTAATCTCAAAAATTAAAACTGTTTTAACATTGAATAAAGTGTTTTATGTTTTGCTGTCAGGAAATCATAAAACGTTATTAATATTTGGGAATTCCTTCCCATTTAGACAATAATTAAAAAGTTTTAATTTAGAAAATAAAAAATGAGAAAAACTGTATCCTTTATCCTTTATCCAGTACAATCTAGTACATAATTGGTTGGGACATAATTATCTGGGACAATTTTATTTTCAATTTAAAAACATTATCACAAATGTCTTTGAATGCAATTTACATATAAATTGTATAAATTTTGGTAATTATTAAAATATTTTCAATAAATCTATGAAATAAATACAAATTCCCCTTAAGTTTGAGAATTACTACTCATTTAACTGATTATAGAAAAAAATGTAATTTTTATTCAAGAGATTAAAAATACTTTTATCTAAACTTAAGATCAAATCTTCACTAAAATTAATTAATGGTTTGATATTTAAATTAAATTTTTATACCACACTATCTTCAGTACACAAACCAACCAAACCTGTGTCCCAACAATTCTGAGACACTTTTTGACAGATAATTATAAAAATTATTTAAAATTTAAACTTTATATCAAATTCACTGATATTTTGAATGAACTCTTCAAATAAATTGATTACTTTTGATATCAAATGAAAATCAAATGAAATTAAGATTTTTATTCAAATATTGTTTTCAATGAAATATTGATTGCATGTATAAAATGACTTTAAATTTCAACTATCAAAGAGTTTATGTGAATTAACTCTTATCTCATACCTGTGCTAAATGTCATTCCCAACATCCGGTCATCTTATAAATGGTTATTTTGTTTTGTATCCATTAATGAAAAAAATAATAAATGTTTGGTTTTATAACATTATTATCGCTAAGTGTTTGTCACTTATAACTTAAACACAAGAAATACATAAAACTTTTACTGAATAACAATAAATACAATAAAAATTTCAACTGAAGTGTTGAATAAACTGTTAATAGATATCATGAGATATCAAGAGTTTTCACAAATTATCGCAAATATTATTCGGAAATATTTTTTTTCATTCAATTTAACAACAATTTCATTGATTTATTGTTTTCAGTTAACAAAACAATAAACTGAATGAACTGTTAATACAAATGTCATTCAAATATCAGTCTCTAATGTTTAGGGTCTAATCTGTTGAGTATTATTGCACTAAAAATTTCTTTCAATTAATTGCAATAAAAATGATATTAAAGTTTAATAGTTTATAAATTCAGTTAATTGGACTTAGCTAGGTGATGTCCAGAAAGTACGTAAACACAACATCTAAATTAGGTATAATCTGAATAAGCAATCTAACCCTGATAAAGTCCTACCATTCTTTACCCCCTCCACCCTTCGACCGCTTCATACTTTCTAAACGCAGTCTTATTTGATATTTGTTTTGTTTTTATGTTTGTTTTGGTTGTTATTATCAGTTATTAGTATTTCAATGAAATGCAAACTCAGAATAGGTTTTAAGGTTACATAATATCAAAAGGGGTTAATTCAGGGGGAAATGGATTGAAAGAGATTTCTGGTAAAACATAAATTTATCTCACATTTCAAGTGATTGATTCATAACTATTGATAATCTCTATAATTCATAATTTATAAGGTATTTGCATAACCAGTGAATTGTTTGCTTTCACTAATAAGTGTATCAATTGTTTTGAGATAATGAATAAAAATTACAGGTTTTTAATGCAAACTATTTTTGCATTCAATTGTTTTATTATTTATTGTTTAATAATTTGTGTGAATTTCAAACACTTCACAAAATGCTGTGAAAATGTTAATTAAACTGTTCATCAAATTGTCTTAACTGTTGAACACTTTGAAGACTTAATCGATTGCTATCTTTCGCTAACTTTTTGTGTTTTTATTAAAAATAATTTAAAACGATCTGTATTTTCAAGTGAAGTGTAATTAAATCTCAATTAAGATAATAAATGAAATGATTTTAATAATAAAATTCAAGTTTTATTAAAAATTAAACGATTATTTCCATTGAAATTGATTTACACTTTGAAAACATGCCAAACTTGAAGAAGAAATGAATCTAGCACAACTTTTCTAATCCAAGGATTGTGTTGATCTAATTAGATAACTTATCAAGTAAAAATAGATGAATAATCCTTGACTGCAAATACTGATCCACGTAAAGTTTATTTTAATAAAATTAAATGCTATAAAATAGAGATTAGATTTTTCTTGATAAATGCTCTTGATTATTAAAAATGAGGATATTAATAATCTACTTATCAGTAAAAATTCAAGTATTGGCATTTAACCTGGTTAAGTTAATCTGTATTAAGAATTAAATGTTTTTAATAGTTTAAAACTTTCATTTAATAATATACTGTATTTGTGGTATTAAACACATTCTGGAAGTGTTTTGAAACAATTTTTAAAATAATAAATGTCATTTTGAATGAGTCAGTAGAATTACCAATTACAATTCAAATGATCGTGAAATCATAGATAAATATTAACATATAGTTCAACCACTTATTAATAAATATATTATTGATTCAGAGATAAATAGACGACAAATATTTTTATACTGCAAAGACCTGTGGCAATTAGCAAGGATAGTTTTTAGTAATTTATTATTATTCATTTTACTTTATTTTTATAAAACTTTAAAAAGATTTTATCAAATATTTCAAAAATAAATCATTAAATCCATTGAAATGTCATTTAAATTAATAAAACTTTTATAAAATAAATTTTTACTCAAAATCTGTGATAAAATATGAAAACACTGTCACAAATAGTGGACATATCTGTACAACACATAAGACAACAGTTAATAAGTCTTACAATTATTGAGAAATAATAATCAATTTATTTATAAATTCAATAAAACATTAAAATATTTTGTATTTGTTATACATTTGTTCCTAATTTGAAGTTTTAAAACAAATATTTAATTGAATAATGATTTTAATGATATGTAATAACAAGTAATATATAATTTGATATTAAAGTTCACGTAATTTTATATTTTTAGAAAAAATACAAACATTTTATGCGAATAATTATTTATACCCTGTTTTTGCCTCAAATAATTAAAATCAAAATAATATGAAATACAATATAAGCCCTAAATATTTGGGCGTTTTATCTAATTTTTCAAATAAAAAGCCAATGAATGGGGTTTTGAAGTTTAAAAATGAAAAATAATAATAAGAGAGACAATGATAATAGTAATGCATAAAAAGGTTATTTAGTTTTGTTTTGAATAACATTTGACTTTTAAAATGAGTAAAAATATAGTTTTATTGAAAAATTTAAATTCAGTTTAAAAGAGATTCTTATCTCTATTTTTAGCCCAAAGTGTTTGTAAAAAGTAATTGCATTTAAACTTAATTTTTATGTTTGTCTACAATTGTATGACATTTAAAGCTATCATTAGATCAATCACTGAAACAGTTTTTCCATTCAATTAATTGTTTTCTTATTTGAGATAAAGTTTTTACTGAAAAACACTATTCAAAAGTCAAACTGAAAATGCATTCAAAACTATTCAATTGAAAGCTTCTTCTCTTAACTGATAAACAACTAAACAAAAGAGGAAAATGTTTTGTTAGGTCTCTTGAGAGCACAGGCATTAAACAGTGAGAATAAGTTGACAAAACCTGATGACCAGAATATACTTTCATAACAACTGACACAATAATTATTATCAGTATTTCTTAAAATGAATTCATTTGTAAACAATGAATCCAATGTCATGTTCACAACCTATCTGTCCGTCCGTTTGAAACAGCGCTCAATCGGTGTATAAACTGATATTTGTTTGGAAAGGTATTCAATAATATTTTTAAACTTCTTATGTTTCAAGCTTTCAATTTTCAAACGTTGAGAACCGGTCTATGAGTTAGCAATAAATTATGTATAAATGCAGACATTCTCTCAGTTCTTGTATATTGAGAAACGATGACCTTATTCTCCCTCTCCTTCCCTCTCCTTCTCTTTCCTCGCCATCACATCTCAGTCAGAGTGAGTCGAGAGCTCAGACTATCTATACCTCAGTAGAATCGCCCATTCGGAGCACCAGGTGCTGTGCCTTTACAGTGGAAGATAAAGGGAGAGGAAAGTTTAGTGTAAATTAGTTGTGCATACCTTCAGTGGAACTACTTATTAATTGTTTGCAATTACTATATTCCGGTGAAAAACATATTTCTCTCAAACAGTTTATTAAAAGTTATAAATCAGTGATTTGTTGTGCCATTTGTCGGATAAAAGATGAATAAGTTTTCGCTTTTTATAACAGTTTTAATACAAATCGTTTCGTTCATAGATTCACATCATGTAAGTGAACACCAATTCCTCTATTCATTACTAATATCTAATTAACTTTATGTTAGCCTAAAATCAGTAATCAATAGATAATCTTATTTTTTGTCAAACTTTTTAAATACTCATTCAAATAATAAATCATTTTTACTAATCAGTCGATAAAAAATCAAAACTAATTTAATGTCAGTTAAAATCAAATTTGTGTTAAAATATTTCACACTTTAATTATTTTTCAATAAAATAATCAAAAAAGTGATTAAATTTTTATTTTTTGAAGTTTTCCTCACATTTAGTCCCAATTTTTCGCATATTTGATTAAAATTGTGTTTATTTATCGATATATTAAATTTGATTTTATACCCCTTACAGACAAATAATCGCATTTCAGTATTTTATGAGTCCATCTGTCCGGACAGTCGTCGCTTTATTCTGAACCAATTGATCCCAAGCTATGAAAAGTTGGGTCAATATATTGATATCGATTTAATACCTTTCGGGAACGCAAATGTCAGTTATCCTAACTATGACTTCAAGCCATACTTCCAGTGCCAACACGGACCCGACGAGTGCTATGGCAACAAAGCGCAGGCATGTGTTATTGATCTGACCAAAAGCACCAGACCTTCGCTAAACTATATAAAGTGTATGTTTGGTGCAGACAATTGGAGGCAAACTGTGATCACAGCCCAAAAGGTAAGCAAAAGAGGTTTTGTTTGTCAGAAGAATGTTGTCTTAAAACACAATTTCTCTGTTATTTGACTCTTCAGTCCAAACACTGTTTGTATGTCTAATCTCTTCACTATTGTTGAACATACCGTTCCTCACATTCAGTTCATCGGCTTTTCATAGTTAATCATAAAAACGGGGAAAAAGTGTTTAAATAAATAATGTTTTATAACATGAGATGAAATTTGCGTTCAATTAATGCAATGATAATAACATCTATAAAACATTTAAATTACACTTATATTCAAAAATAGTTGTATTCATCACAAAACATAGACTTTAGTTTTGTTTACCTGCGCTCAAACAGCAAACAAAACATATCCCAAACAACTCATAACTTATCTAATGATTGATTATTCAAATGAATTGCTTTTGAGATTTAAATGTTTGACTTAAAAAAGTGTGAATTTATTTAAATTCAAGCATAAAATCGTCGCTTAATATCATTCAAACAGTTATTGCTTTTCAAAAGAAATATTTGTATTTCAAACCAAACTTTTACTAATATTTCAGTTTTGCAGACATTTTTCAAATAAAACTTCATTTCATTTGCAAATCGACAGAAACGGACGAAATGTTAGTTTGAGTTTAATTAAATCATAGCCTAAGAGCAGAGTATCAGAAAATTCCCGATCCGTTGCCTTATATGTGAATTAATAATAAGTTGTTGTCATTTGAAAAATCAAATCCCTATTTATAAAACCAGTATTAAGTGATATGCTTTGCACTTATACTGTATATTAGATAATATCCAAAATGTGTTTTGATTTTGAATTTTTCTTCAGATTCACAGACGAAACGTATAAAACGTTTTATAAAATTACATTTAATTTTAACGTAAATTCAATAATAATTTTATAGACTTTTGAAAATGATTTTTAAAAACCAATAAATTAATGATTTTTTTCCTTTAATTTTTTAAAGTGAAAGTTTATGTTATTGAAACAGTGATCCGGAATATTAAGAAATAATTTTTAATCTTTTCATCAATTAATTTATTAGTCTCTCTCTCTCTCTCT
>JAQGAT010001990.1:0-10450 GCA_034687845.1 Pantelozetes paolii | reverse complement strand
AGAGAGAGAGAGATAGAGAGAGAGAGAGAGAGAGAGAAGCGTAATAAAAATGGTTTTGATAGAGAATAGAGCAATAGATCCGGTGTCAAATTGCGTGCTAACCTTAATAAATCAAATGCATGTAAAGAAAACTTTTTAAAAGTGATGGCTCTCTAACCAAATGGGAAATATATTTTGAGCTACTTTTCAAAGTTATGGCAAATCTATGAAATTCACAATCAATTTGAGTACAAAAATATAAGTGAAAATTCATTGGTTATATCAATTCCACAATTGATGGCAACTTAGAGGCCAATAATGTTTTCAAAAAAATAAATTACATTCAAGTAGTGATTGAAAGTCTATTTTTCAAAAATAATATTTTCAAATACAATGAAGTTGTTTAACATTCACTTAAATTTAATATTATATTCAGTTTTGTTACTGTTTTTCTTGTATACACTGTTTGACAGATTTTACACTCTTTTTAAAAATAAATTTTAGACTTTATAGCCATTTTTCAGACGTTTTTTCAATAGAAGTCTTGAAGTGTTTTCTCATTTAAAAGTATTAAAACCTAAATATTTTTATTGCATTTAATTTAAAGGAATTGCAATAAAGTTATAATATATACACAACTATTCACATACAGTCTTCACATACACTGTCTTCTCAAACATTAAAAATAATTTCAAGTCTAGAGCTTATAAAGCATTTAAATGTGAATAAGCCATAAGAAATAGATATCAACCCCATTGCACGATGAGATATGGAAATGGGTTGTGAGAGACCGCCCGCGTGCACAAGAAGTCTGATTTGTAGTGAAGAACTCCTACAAGAAGTAAAAGTACGAAATGATAACTAATATTATAGCTATTATTGCTGTCATTTAAAAGTTGATATTTTACTTAAGAGTCTTTACTATCAATTGACAGAATTATCTAATGGGCAATCAGTTTATGGCATATCGTGTATGCCGTGTCCGTGATATGCCTCCAGCCATTCCCATAGCACGGGATGAATATGTCTCCAAAGAAGAGTCACTAAACTTAATGTTAGGCATAAAACGCAAGGAATATGACTTATTTGCAGCTCTTATATGGCATCGGTATTAAAGGCAAATAATTCAACGAAATCATGGCATTTGTAATGCCAGTGCTGTGCAAGTGTTGTGCCAGTGCTGTCTAAGTCTAGACCAAAACTAGCTTCTAAATTGAACGCACAGGTATAGCGTATCCGGACAGTCAACGGTGGTGGTCCATAGGAGCACAGCTACCACTAAATTACTTGCATTTTTCAATGCTTTGTAGGGATAGACATACGAGTTGGAGCGGTTATGCCGGTGCTCAACACCACTTCCAACTTACTAGTTCTCTAACGCAAACTTTTGCTCACTCTCTCCCCCGCATCTCTCCCCCGATATCCCTGCGGCCAAACAATATGAGAGGAAAGTTAGTCCTTGTGTTTCACAGCCTTATTAGTGAAATGACAACTAAAGTGAATCACTTGAGAATCGCTTACATAACGTGAATAACACAACAAAATAAGTCTATTGTTTGTCTAAACTTATGTCGGAATCGCACAAAAGTGTTGCATAAAAATGACTCTAAATTTAACAGTTTTATGTAAGCGATAGTTAGCACTGGTATGTATGCATAACTTGCAAAACCACTTATGCAGTGATCATAAAATATTTTTGTTTTGATTGTGGTTTTAGAGTCAATACTCAATGGATTGTATGAAATGGTCTGAAATAAAAGTAACAAAATTGTGGTTCAATTGCTTTTTTGCGCATAAGATATGACAAAACTATTATCTTTTGACTAAACTTTCACTTTTTGCCACATTTTCGGACACAACGAGACAACAGTTGTGCGAATGTGTGGTCTCTTGTAATCAATCAAAATTAGGCCACAATATTGTGATCGACAATTGAGACACATCTTAGACCTCACACAACAGTCTTTTACGATCACAATAAATGAGTCGACATGACTTCCCAATGACAATAGCTATGCTTTGCTCAAACTCTCAGTGCTCTCAGTGTCTCATCTCATTCTATCCCTCAATAAATTTTGTCTCATAAAGAATGCTATGTTTGTGGCCTTTCCTCACATAATCTCTTATCACTTGTGAAACTGATTCATGAGATTCGCTTCAAAGGTATTTCACAATAAATATATTTCTATTTATTTATATTAGAGATAAAGAATAAAAATTTAAACACCAGTGCTATCAGTGACCCATCAGTGGGCCATCACATATGAGTGCTATTATTGAATATCTCCTGTGCTTTACAGACAATAATACAATTGAATGAACATTAATCTTAAGGTTTGCTTAACTCATATGTTATGTGTTTTCAGTCGACAAACTTTGAGAAAATTAGACAAACTTTGAGGCAATAGTTAATATTCACTGAATAAACACCACATATATTATGGTTGGGCTTAAGTCTGGCACAAATCACCAATTGATGGCTCATTTTTCTAAATTTTCACCAAATATTGTCGCAAATAAATCAGTGGCTGTTTTGCCGAAATGTGAGATAAAGTCAGTGCTAATCGCAGTCACCATATGTTAACTGTTGTGCAAAGTTTACACTCTCTTTCCAATTGTCATCTTTCACACCAATAGTTTGTGCAAATAAAGGTTTGTTTATGTGGTTATTGCAAACCATCGCACACACAAAACAGTGTTAGTATTACTGTATAAGTGAAACACTTTTCACTAAATTTTATATATTTTTTGACATTTATTTTAAAACTCTATTTAGAAATAAATTCATTGAAAACTAATTATCAATAAAAAGGTTTTGATTTTATGAAACTATTTATTCAGAAAATATCAGACAATTTATTCCAAACACTCTTTACTTCATTGAAAATTCAAAATAAAATTTACTGAAAATATTTATAACTTATTGAAAGTTATATGAAAGCAATGTTTATGAAAATATTTGAATAACTTTAATGTGTTTTTAAATCATTTGTTTAACTAATTGACAGTAAATAACAATTAATCGTAATTTAAGTCTAAATAACAATAAATTAATGAATTTTTGTCCAAAGTTTGTATCAATTAATGATTCAATGATCGATCAAATGGTTTAAAAAAATGTTAATTTTAACGATTCGTCAATTTATTCGTCAATTCATTCATTCAGTCATTTATTTATTTAATTTTCAGTCATTTGACGGATAATTATTCCGTCACTCAATCCGTTTGTCAACTGTTCTGCTATTTCTTAATTATTTAAAGTTAATAAATGAGAGGAAAGCATGCATTTGTCAGTGCATTCCGCACAATGAATGTCACATCGCTTTCATTCAAAAATTCATTTATTTTCCTTCACTTTTAAAGTCATATTAATTGTCTTAACATTCAATTATTCAATACTAGAAGTCGTAATACCAGTGCAAACGATCACAGATAGAGCTTAGGGTTTGGAACGAAGGCACACATAGAAAACACCTACACTTCACTTGAGTTCTGCTTTCTCACTCTATTTTAGGCTTAATTTAAATATTTTGTGCAAAAATCAGACCAATATTTAAATTATTCTTAAATTCAATATTGAGTTTGATTTAAATACAGGTCAAGGGATAACCAGGGTATGAAAGGAAGTGCATATGAATTTGATATTTCAATAATTAAATTGTATTTTCAATAAATTATGAGTCTTTTAGACAATTGACACCAAAAATGATAGTTTTATTAAATATTTGATAACATTGAGTGCTTTATGATCGGAAAGCCGGGTCATCCCAATGATCCCTATGCTGTGATGATAACATTGAAAATTGCGTGCATTGTTTGAAAAGTTTATATTTTGAGAAATATTTATCAATTTTGACATATTTTGAACATTTAGTTGTCATTTGGGGTGTGTTTTCAATATTACTTCAAAACTCAATTAAATATTGATTTTAATCACAAAAACTATATTTTAATGATTAGTATGTAAAGCAATGACTCACCAGAAGACGGTCGGTCTGAATATCGGGTGCAGTAGACCCACGCCGGCCATACCATCCCTTTTTTATCTTCTGATTTGTGCGAACCATTCTTTGTCGAAGAGTTATCTTTAGAGTCTTTACTGTTGTTGAGACCACTGTTAGAGACGGTATCTCTTGATGTAGTGCTCAATGAACTGATGTTAGAGCTCTCAGAATCTGATGAATGTTTTCGTTTGTTTGTTAGAGAAGATACGTCTAAAGGATGGGAACGGCTGTTGTGTCGGTGATTAGACTTGAGTTTCTGACCGTTGGTTATAATGTTCTTTCGGCACTCCTTTTCATTTTTACCAAATTCAGGGGAAAGTATGTTTTCAATTGAAAATTTTAGGGAACGAACGGCTGACTGCAGTTGGAATGACCCGTTCGTCGGCACTGATATGTTGGGTGCCATGAATTGATTGGCAATTAATTGTGGATTTGGTGATATTGACTTATGGCTGGCACTGTCCCCGAGTGGTGATTGTTGTGGTGAGTCGAGTAGAGAACTGGATGGCGAAGAGTTGAATACATGGCCTGTTTGTTGCGCCAGTAGTCTAGAGGCGCCTTCAGATACAGCCTTCATATACAGAGCAGCGCTTTCACTGTTGTCTATCAGGCCATGAGTTGGAGAGCTTGATGTGGATCTCCGCTCAGGTATGGAAGTCGACAGCGCTCTTCGGGCCGATACGTCGAGTGCCATATAGCCTAAGCTCTTCTGCAATTGCAAGTAAGGGCTGAAGACGTCGTGGAACCAAATTTTGATGGATTTTTGGGTTTACTTTCACAACAAAAATGTTTTGCTTTTCAATCACTTTTCGACCAAAACTCGAGTCGAAAGTGAAATGAGTTTCAAATTAATTGAAATATTGAGTGAATTATTGAGAAAACGATTGATTGAATGAAATGTCAATAATTATGACCAGAAATAGGGTTTAAATGATAACCTCTTTGAGTGATTGTATAATAAGTTAATCAAAGTTTGAAAAACAACTCAATTTTCAATTCAATTGTAATTTCGGTTACAAAAGGTCTGTTAGACTCACTTGTAAACTAAGTTTTCAAAGCGTTGACATCACTGAGCGTTGCTTTTTATAGAGAGACATACTGTACATACTCTTCATACTAGAGATCCCGTTCCCCAATCATAGTATGGATGAGACTTTGAACGGCAAATATGAGTATTTTATTATTGATCCCAAACTTCTCACTCAATTTCAACTCAATATTAGCTCTCAGTAATGCATAGACAACACAATATAGACCTCTCATGTCTTACTCGGGCGGACTGACAGCTTATGGCGCCTCCCTTTCCCGGCTGTGCTGCCAACCAATAGGCCATAGCTATTGGAGAGACCAATAAATGTTTGACAATAATTACTTATGCGTACGACTGGCAGGAGCTTAACCTTATTGAGACGTACGAAAGGGGCGGAACTCATCTTCACTGCTATTCCATGCTTTCCCCCTCTCCTGCACTTCTTCCTCAACATCTTTGCCCGAACCCTAACACAAACATACGCTGCAAAGCAGGTATTGGATGCCAGGCCTCTGAGCCGATGTAATAATGCAACGAAACTTTCAAATAAGATATTATTTAATCTTTTGATGGCAAGCAGTGATGGAATAATTTTTTTGTGATGTTATAGTTAAGTCTGACCTCATTTCTGCTCAAATACATCCATACCTTTCCATACCTAACCATACCTTTCCATACACTGTCATTGATTCACATTCATTGATCACTTCAATGACAGAATTATGTCATAACTGACAGAGTTTTTGAGTCAAAAGTTGTATCAAATGTTTGTTTTAATGCCAAAACAATATATACTTTAAATAATTGAATGCAAAGTAAAGTAGTTTTGAATTACTTTTTACAAAGTTTTGTAATTATTTGAAGAAATTTTGCAAAACTATGTCAAAAGAGTGATTCAAATGTCACTTCAATTGCCATTCATTGATAAATTCAAAAGACCTGAAACTAACGCATCGTTTAATGAAATGTTAAATAAAAATAAAACTTTTAATCTGGAAAGTGGTTGCAATCGGGTTCCAGGGTTTGCATACCTGTGCTCTGTGCTCAGGTAATAATATTAAAGTAATAACTATAATAATAGCGCGATCTGCCGATGCCATTGTGTAAGTTGTCTTAATAAGCAAAGAGATGAGCATTCCTTACCATTCCTTGCATTTAAGTACAGATAAGGGAACCCAAAGCTCTCCTAAGAGTAAAAACCATGAGAAGGCCTGGGGGTCTGGGGCTGTACTGTGATAGCGCTAAACGATCTCTTGACCCGATGCACGCCTCTCACACACCAGAGCAGATGCCACACACGTAGAATCGATGTGTGCGGCCAACAGTGCTTTCCATTGCCATAGCATTGCTATACTTTTGCTTTAAACTATGTTCTCTCTCCCAGTGTTGGCAGTGCAGAGCACCCGGTTTTTTACATTTGGATGCTCAGGGAGACAAATGGGAGTTGTTTTCAAATGCAGTTTGAAGGGTGCATATTGTTATGGGCGCTCTTATACCCTGTTCCTAATGAAATGAAAGCAAAATATAGTAAAAATAATGTTTTAAAAAAACTTTGATATAAAGTCTTCTTTTGTTTATTATGAAAGGCGGAGCACTTGAGCCCAGGTATTACAGGTATTATACACCACATAATAATAAATGTATTGCAAGAATCGTTTCGATGTCTTATGTGTCGCAAACACTAAATGTTAACAAATAATCGCAAAAATAGTTTTAATTAATTAATTGTTTCATTAATTTCAAACATTTGTCGAGTGTTTCAAAGGTATGTCATATTGAGTACGAAAATAGTGTTTATAACAAATAATTTGATTTTGTTTTGTTTGAGACATGATTTTCAAGTTTGTAAAGCATTGTATCTAAAGATCAATGGGTTTTGAGTTGACTTTGCAATTGTAAACTATAATTGATTCAGTGATCTCCTGGTGTGCATCACCTTTGGTCACATTCGGTCACTTAAAGGCACTTAAGGCTAACATTTGAGCGCATTTGTGGCCAATAGTCATAAGATAATAGCAATGATAGCGACGATACCAGCAATAGATTCCGACGAAAAGGTCTCCCTTAAGCGTAATTGACATCATTGGGAGACGGGTTGTTGTGTTTGGACTGAGATAAAGACCAACCCATAAAAAGCATGCAAACCATGCACTGTCTCTCAGAATGATTGTATGTAAACCTCTATTACAACCCATTCATTAGCACTCTGTGTAAAGTGAGAGAAGAGAGCGATTTGTTTTATTACTGCAACAGTATTTCTAAAATACTTAGCTATCCATCCCTGGCCTGGGAATTGGCCTTAGGATAGACGACACAACTGTATAGTCAAAGCTATGATAGCTATCGTCATTCACTTCACTAATCTCTTATCACTTGTTGACCATTTATATGATGTCATTTCACCGCAATTCAAAGCAATCACAACTTTGCCAGTTCTCCCTGTGCTGTCACAGCACTAGAACTACATTCTATGCTTTACAGAAAACACAATTGATTTTCAAATCAATAAAAGTGCAAAATTGCTCAAAAGTTTTATTACACCATTAGATTTGTGTTAAGTCTTTCACATAATAAATAATATTTTCATTGAAATTATTGTCAAAATTGATATTTCATTCAAAATTAATGAACACTTTTTCATAAATTATTTTTTATTGAAAACTAATTTTTAGTTTTGAAATATATTTTTAAATTAAAAATAATGACAATTAATAACACATTTTTAATAACCATTAGTTTTATTGACACTTGAATTATGTCTTTTATGACCCTGATTATGGAAAAGGGATATTTTTAATTTAATTTGTTTTCCAAAGTAACTGAGATACATAGGTTGGTCGTTGTGTATGTGTGCCCCCCCCCTCTATTAATGAAATATCAAATGGAGTTTATTATGGAATTCTCTATGAAAATTTAACATGAGGTTAAATGTGAGAGCACATTTTCAATGGAACTTTAACAAGGTATTTATTAACTGAGAAAATTATCATATGGAGCCGCGTAGTGATGTCCGGCAATCAGTGTTGTAGTTGAGTACAAGGGGTATGCAACTGAGTGTGAGGGAGATTTAACTATGCTTACAGAGAGTAATTGACATGGGGGTTTAATTGTTCTATAACGATCAAATATAATAGGTTATTAAGAACTTTATCTGAAAACTGAAATTATAGGTTTGACTCATTCCTTGTTTATTAATAAATTTAAATTACTTAAAATGGTTTAAAGTTTAGTTATATTTATGTAAAAAATATTTATATTTTGATAAAAATCTTAAAATTGAGTGAAAATTATACTTAAGATTGAATTTATTATCAATTAATATATATTTTATTATCAAAATTTAGTATAAATATTACTTTCCTTAGTATTGAAGTCAAAATATTATCTCATTTTATAATTATATTGAAATTGATATTATCTTGTTGATTTTTTATCATTAATTCATTGAATGTTGAAATCTAGACATTAAAACGACCTTTTCTGCAATTCTTTCTATAATATTTCTAATCATAAAAATTTCATAAATAATTTACTGTAAAATAGTTTAAATCAATGTCCTGTTAATGCAAATGTAAATATACTTGTACATTTAATTATTCATTTATTGATTAATGCAAAATAATATCCGTTTATTGATTTCAAATATCAATACTTGTGTCAAATCGTAAGATATATTGAAAACAATTACTTAATAGAAGTTATAATAAAAACATAAATCTATAAATAAATCCAAAATTTTTGAATTTTTCTGATTTTTTAAAAATCATTTAAATTCACGAATATTTTAGTTATTTATATGAAAATACAGTATAAACTGAATGTTACTTAAAGATAGGAAACCTTAAATTTAACTTAAAATCTCATCTATTATACTAATATTTGTTTTCCTTGTCTTCATTTCAGGTCTCATTGGTTTTGTAAACTTAATGTTTTAGTGAAGAGACTTCACTGAAGTCTATCAGTCTTTAACACAAAAACAATGTATTTATTGTGAAAACTTTAAAACAAGGAATACATGAATAACTAATATCCAATCGCTTATCGACTGAATCTCAATATTTTCTAATTTCAGTGTCATTTCATGATTTGATTTTTGAATTTGAAATGAAAAAACATAAACATTTGAAAAACTGATTGACATTCCCTACAATTCATTATATAATCTGTTTATTGACGTGAACTGAGAAATAAGTGAAAATATTTTGCATCAAATGGTAATTAAAATTCCTATAAAATTAAGACAAAATAATTATTGTATTAAACATATCGTAAAAAACTATTAAATTATTGTTAATAACAGTAATTGTGTTGTAATTGTGTTTCCAATGAAATCCTTATTTATTCGTTAATCTAAACATAAATCAATTTTTTGTTGAATCAAACGTGTATTTCATTGAGAGTTATATTTCAAGTTCATGAACACCAATGATAACTAAATCATAAATATATCATAATTTTGTTTTAATGTTCATAAAACGCAATGATTAACAAATTGAATGACTTTATAACTAAACTAATGTAATGTTAAATAAATTATTATTATTAAAGACTTTTCTTTTTGTTTTTCTTTCTCTTCAATAACAAGTGATAAAAAGGATATAAAGTTTTTCTCATCGTTTTATTACACGATTATTAGTCAACATTTAGATATCACTTTAATTAATGAATGTCCTTGCTCTTTTTGAGGATATTATCACTAAATATAAAAGAATAATTATATAATATTTTTTGTTTCAATGTTTGAATAACTAATAAATTATTAGTAATAAAACTTTTACTTTAAATAAAAATGAGTTTATTTTTTAAAAATAATTTTATAAAACTATAAATTTTATTATAAAATTGAAAAATATAAGGAAATTGAAGACATGACGTTTTAATTGGAAAATTAAATAACGAATATCCTTGTTTGTTTTCACCAATATCAATGAGACAGATAAAATCTGTTATTGCAAAAGCTATTAAAATAATGAAACAAACTTATAATCAAATTGTGTCTTATATTCAATAAAAATCAACATTAAATCAAAGTTTCATTAAATTATTGGTTACTTATAGTAAAGTTTAATGTTTCAAAAATGAATCACCTTGCATATTTTAATTTAATTTAATCTTTGAAATCTAATTGAAAACATAATTCACTCTTTCTTATGGTTTGTTATCCAATGGTTTGTAACAAAATCTCATTCAAATGTAAAACAAGTTTTATTTAAATTATAAATTAATTTCAAAATCAAATAACAAGTTATTGATTGAAAATTATTTAAATATTTATATTCTCGGCACAACTTTTGACAATATATTAATGAATGTATTTTATTCACTATTGATAACGAAAATACAGCCGACGCTCAAAACTATTAATCACTAGCTCTTAGTTGTTATCTCGACTCTACCGATGCTCTTCTCTCTCTCTCTCTCTCTCTCTCTCTCTCTC
>JAQGAT010001989.1:0-10452 GCA_034687845.1 Pantelozetes paolii | reverse complement strand
AGCAGTAGTGGGTTCGCAACCCTGAATAGACATCAGATCCCATCCCAGTCCTCTACTCCGGACCCGTCTTTTTGGTTAACCTTTTCTCAATTCAATGACATTTTAATCAATATTTTGTTAAAATATAAACATTTTATTAATTATTAGTCAAAAAAGTTAACAAAAATTGTTTCAAACATTAAAACATTATTTTAGTTTCAAATCAATAAATCAATAAATTAAGACATAATTAGCCCTCAATTGGGACTCAATTAGCACTCAATTAGCACTCAATTAGCACTCAATTAGCACTCAATTGGGACAACAATCACAACACGGAATGACTTCGCAGTGACAGTCATAGCACCCAAACTCACAGCAATCACAACAACAGTCACAGCAATCGCAAGGAATAGGTATACAAACACAGCACCAACACTGCCGTCGATGGTGTCGGGGCTGTAGTGTCACGGGTTGGTTGACCAGTGCTGTGGGATGTCCTGCCACTGGTGTAGTGGACGGGTAGGGCTGTCGGGTCACAGGATTTGAGTATTGGTTTTGATTCCAATTCATGACAACTATTCTTATATTCTGTTATAAAAACTCTATATTTTTGTGTTTGCGTTGAAATTGCTTTCAAATGAATGAATAAAAAGATTAAAACATTTTTGTTGACATAATTAGGATTTTGTTGGCACTCATGGCTAATGAATGCAAAGACATATCCAACTACACTGCCAATAGGGTTGAGGCAGGTTTGGTGGGATTGGTGTGGGTTTTGATGTCGAGTCGATTCACTTTATTTAGATTACAAACACTAAACATAACTGGGATTTGAGTGAAACCACAATTCATACCAAAACTTAATGTTTTAATTTGTGCTTAAAATCGTTCATTCATTTGACGTTAGGTTTGAATAAAATTATGGGAATTATTGTCGAAATCATTAATGAATTGATGAAAAGATTAAATGATTTTATGTTTTATTCATTGATTTATTAGTCCTTTTACACCCAAATTGAGAATTCATGCTCTGCTTAAATAATCGGGTGCTCTATTGAACAATCGGATGTACAGTGGGTGCGGAATATCAACTGGTGTTTTAAGTTTGTTTCAGTTTTTGTGTTATTTTTCAATTTTTAAGTTCAATTTTAGTATACATTTAATACAATGTATTGATAATTTGAAAATAGGTTTCAAATACTAGTAATTCATTTTAAACCCTATTTTTCACTCAAACTTTTAGTTTAAATGTTTTTTAGTTTATTTCAGAAATATATAACTTTTCGTCAAATCTTCAGAGTTTTAGAGATAAACCAAAATATTTAATACTATATTAGGAAAGGATTCACACTTTTGGTTAACAGATGTAACAAAATATTGCGTAAAAATTGGAAAAATAAATATTTGTTTAAAAATCCATTTTTCATTAAATATTAGACAAAATATGCGTTTAATATTGATTTAGGTTTATGTAAGCTCTCTATAACTGAACAAATCTCCAAGTGCTTAACAGGCACATCCATTCGCACAGGGATTGTTGCAAAGAATTCAATATTAGTTTACAATTCATTTCACAAATTTCTGATTAAATATATTTTTATATAAAATCTTTATTTAAATGATTTGATATATAAAACAATTGGATATTTGATGACTCAGTTGTGAGACGCTAGTGCTAACCCCCTATAAGACACGGATTCATTCGATAGTTGAGGTAAAATCCTCGGCCAACCTCCTGATGGTTTGAAACAAAGCGTCCATATATAGGTCCAGTGCTGTTGTCTTTTATGTTTATAATTATTAATTGATTTGAAGAATAAAAATAAAGCATTTTGTGATTGAAATACCTGTGACCTCAGAATTTGTGGACGGGTTAGGCAGTGGAGGATACAACTGGCCATTAAGTCTTGAGCCACAAAGTCTTCTTCCAGCTATAAACAGATAGTCAAAGGGGCAATCGTAAGGTCCAGCCCCTGCCTGATCATTGCCAACAGCGTTGTTGGTAGAAGTGTCGGGTACTATATTGAAATATCTGCCTGGTTGAACAGTTACCGCCCCATCCTGGTTCTGAACTGGTTCATTTATTTGTAGGTAAACATTGGGCACAGAATAGGTAACTGTGCAAAATCCAGGCTCTTTTCTAAAACAAATAGTGTAATCCATATTATTTAGATATCCCTGCGCTGAGACAGTATGTTCCTCGTAATTGAAGGAACGAATGGATCCCTGAACACCAATATAGTATTGAAGACAATTGGCGGGTGCTGTCAATGAGTGCATTGAAATATATATGATTTTATTAGTCTAGACTATTTAACCCTGAAACTAAATCAATACATACCCCTGTAAGCACTGGAACAATATATTTGTGTAATTCTAATATCGAAAAAGCGATTCCTGTTCCCCATTGTTAGCACATTGAGAGTGACGGGACTGTTAGACGTCGTAAAATCGATATACACTTTGTTTGAGATTAAAATCTATTAAAACATTAATTTGATTGACAACTGAAGCACTGCTTACTGTGTTGTCCGGTATTATAGCCACAAATGGGAGGAATGATACTGTTCTGGGTCTGTCCGTTCACTACAAACCTGTCCGTATCACAGGTGCCTTCACGCGGACGACTCAAATCAAACACCAAAAAATCTAACCTTAATTGACAGACATCTGGTCTAAGCTTTTGAACTGACACTGAACAGGCCCTCGACTCAGTGTAAGGCGACGGTGCGTTTGGATTACGAAAACTATTGCAGAAATAAATTATTTAAAGATTTAATGAACACAAAGACATAAGACATTGAAATCGCATACAAAGTGCCGTTATTGGCAACAGTGCCGCCACACGTCACCTGAACTTTGATTAAATCATTAATTAAATAACAAAATAATCATTGAATTCATGAATGCTTACAAAAACAACAAATTCCGACCGGAATTCCCTGCTGTTGAGGCCAGGGTTGGTTTAGAGAATTGATTGAACCAGAATTACCACCTTATGATTGAATTAATATGAATGAATTGGAATACATTGAAATAAATATAACCCTAACCCTGATAACCCTGATTAGAGCCGTACTGTGGAGTTGCATAACAAGCGCCTAATGGTCTGCCGCCACGACTCGTGCACTCACCAGTGCTTCGGACACAAATTCCTGTGCGGTTGCCATCAGTTGTCGCGCAATCACTTATTTTAGAGTCAGGACTATAAGCGTCTTTACCTCCCAGGCCTGGTATAAAGTTCAAACCACCAAACCCTCCATTATTTAACCCAAAATTCCAAACTTTTATAAAATTAAACTAAAGATAAAAAAAAGTTAACAATTGTTCACAAATTCTCACATCTTTTCTGTCGTTTATGTGTTTGACTTGAATTCAGTTTAATTTCAATAAAAATAATTAAAATAAAAATCAAATATTTATTAAACGATTGAAAACTGAAATCCATTTTTGAAATAAAAATATTTATTTACTTTTAATTAAAATAAAACTCATTTAAGACTAAATGCATTCAAAGTTGAATCTAAACTGAAATAAATTGTTAAACAAACCATTAAATGATTGAAATATTTATCAACATTTTGATTGAATATTCATTATTGATATAAAAGTAGATTAAATTATAGTTTGATTGCAAGGATAAGGAAAGGATTGATTGATTGGCCGATTCATTGATCTCCAAACACTATTAGTTTTGATGATAAAGCAACCAGCACCATTTAAATTTAATATTTTGTTGAAATATTCATTCATCAAGAAAATCCCATACTTTCTCCTTCAGAATTTGGCAAAAATCTGAAAAACCATACCCAATCCCTCCCTACCCTAAAGAGTCTCCTCATCCCTGTTTGTATTGAATGCTTGAATCAAATATTTCAAACTTGACATTGTTTTCAATGATTTATGTTATGAAGTGTTTCTCTAAATTCATTTATTTATTGATTTTTATCAAATATACTGACAATTGATTTGACAAACCCTTCCTTTCAGTTGTTTGTAAACAGAAAATATTTCATCAAAAAATTATTATAACATTAGATATGATATAAAAACAGGAAATCTTTTGAATGAATCAGAATATTCTTCTCTCTATTGTTTCGCATTGAAATAAAACAACAATTTCAACGATTAATAGGCCATCGATTGACCGATTATTTCGTTCATCAGAGCATAGAATAGGAAAATATTTTTTTCTTTTATTAAAACAAATTGAATTAAAAACAAGGAATGAGTCAATTTATAATTTCAGCTTTCAGATAAAATTATTTTATTTGATTGTTGTTATACCTACAAAACAATTATAACCCCCATGTCAAATACACAGTATATTGTAAATCTCCTGAACCCTCTGTTATACACTCAACTATAACACTGCTCCATATGCTAAATCCATGTTAAATTCTCATAGAAGGGGAGGGAAGGTCCACACGCACAACAACTAAACTAAATATTAAAATTATGTTTTGATTAGAGATAAGGAAAAATTAATTTTAATGAAAATCTACTGAAAATTCTTACAATTTTTTAATACAACAAAAAAATTAAAGTGTTTTTAAACCGATTAACGATTTGGAGATAATCTTAATCTCTATTTCTATATAATGACTAAAATTAATGCTTTAATTGAATTAAATATAAAAATTTTAATCTATTTTCTTTACAAATGAGTATTTATTGTAAGATATTTAGGATTTGTTTGTTATCTCATTTGGTTTCTTGTTTTGGCCGCAGAAGAAGAGGTTTGTTTCATAAAAGATCGATTCGGAGATAATATCTGAGACGACCTTCTCATTGAATTCATAGCACCGATATCTGAGGTCAGGTTTGTTCGGCTCACAGTTGATGGCGACCTATATGTCCGTGCATTTAGATTATGACTTAAACTGCGACCGACTGTCTGTCGTGAAGGTGTGCTCCGATTGACTGCTGTTCTCGAAGAGGTGGGTATTCCTGCCTTTGGGGCCACTGTTTCACTATTATTATTCTTCCTCTGTTGTGGTAATGGAGTCAATGGGCTCTTTCTGACGGGAAGTCTTGATTTGATAGGAAAGGATGAAATGGTTTTCTCAACTATTTTCTCATTGATCTGAATCGGAGTCACTATTGCAGACGCAGTTGCATTGGGAGGAGAGGTAATACTCATTCTTCGTGGCAAACATCCCGCTCTATTGAGTCGCTCCGTCTCTAAAGCCAATACCGGAGATAAAAGTGGAGTCGTTTCACAGTTTTCAGGATTTCTGACCACTTTTGTAGGCGTTATGACGGCTGTTGGCTGTTGACCGCTGTAGGGACCGGACAGGTGTAGTGTTGAGGGACGACTCAAAGTAGTATTGGTGTCTTTGTTATGCATTTCTTTAGAGCCCCAGAACTGTCTCATTTGCGCCGGACTTTTAGGTCTTTCCTCTACACTTAGTTTATCTTCAGTTGGATATTGAATAACATTATTATTGTTATCACTGTTTATGACATTTTGATTGTTCTCTAATTTATTCAATCTTTTGGCTAACTTTGTCTCCAATTCCGAGGGTTTGTAACTCAAAGTCTTACGTAAAGGTGAGAACCGGTCAAAAGATTTCCTTTTATTTATGTCTTCATCGGACTCTCCGTCAGATAAATCAAAGTTTCTTTTGATGTCCTTATTATCAAACTTTCTATTCACAGACACTTTAAATCTTTTGTTGAGTTCACTGTCATCCTGGACATCCTGAATATCCTGGACATCCATTTCTTCAATCTTATCTTTATTTTTGTTTTCATTTGTATTTCTTTCTCTACTGTTTAGGTCTGAATCCGATAAAGGGTTTGAACTCCTGCTTCGTCTTCCGCTTCCCATCCGTCTGAAGGTTCCGCCAAATATTGGAATATCATTACCTCCCAAATCATTAGCAGTTTTGAGAAACTCCATGAGCCCTACATGGAGTTCATCTTCATGTGATCCCCTTCTGGACCTAAGTTTAGGTTTTTGATCTAAATTTAATGAATTGGTTAAAGAGTTGCTTGAATTGGTGAGGGTTAGGCTCTGGTCTAAAGGAAAGTTATCTGAATCTGTGCTATTAGTCCAACGCTTCGTTTGGGAATTGGATTTTCTGGCCTCAAGTTTGATCTCATTTTCACGTCTTCTCTCATTTTCATCGACTGCTAGTTTGAATCGATGGCAGAATGAAGAGAATATACGAAAACATTCTTCGAGTTTAAACCTCTCCTTATCTTCACAAAGAAATTCTGCCATCTCTTCGCGAACGGCATTCAATTGGCTCTCAATAGCGACCGAAAGTTTTTTCATCACTTTTTCACTAGAATTTAGGAAACAATCGATTTCTTTGTGAAATAATATGTCTTTTCTTTGTTTATCTATTTGTTCCCGAAGTTTCTGTATTTTATCTGAAAGAGAGTTCACTTCAATCCTAAGGCTTTCGATCGAAACCCTGAAAACATTTAATTATTGATAAATTACTATTCGTTTAGCACTTCATTACAAACTCATACTTAGACGCCTCTTCAAGACTCGGCAATTCCTGTATAAAGTTTTGTAGTCCTTTCCGCTGCGCCTGCTATTCATCCAAAGGATTATATTTTAATAAATACAAAATTCAAACAATTTTTAATGTCTTACTAATGCTATGTAATGAATCAAATTAAGACCCGGTTTATTGGCCCTAATTTCTGGAAGTTTAAGTAATGCCATCATTTTAAACCCGGCCGCGTCACCGGCATAACCACCCTATCATGTGATGTAGTGTTTATAAGTTATAATCTTTATAATTGGATTAAAATATTAATCAAATTGAATACAAACCGAATTGAGAAAGTTGCCTGACACTAATATCAAGTACAAAACTTCATGAAGTGATTTACTATCCCTTATCTCTTTGGCCGCATTTCGCACCCAATCTATTGCCGGTTCCAAGTGATGGACATTGTATTCAATTTCCTCTCTTAACAACATTTCCTCGATTTTCAGCTTATAATTTGATATTTTAATCAAATTTAACAAAAATTTCTCAGCGATTGGCATCCGATTGATATCTTCCTGGTTACTCTTAAGTAATTCAATTTCACCTTGCTCAGGGAGGATCTTTAATAGGTTTCTTAGCCTCTCAGCCCCTAATTCCTTGTGATGTCCGTCAGATATTCTGTTTATTAATTCTTCAGTACTTCCTCTGTATTGCTTCAGAAATATATTCACATTCAATGACTTCTTTCCGTCCAATAAATGAAGTTCAATAGGGGTTTGGTATTCACCGCTCTGTCGTTTAATAGCTTTTCTCTCAAGACTATTGAAAGGCGAACCCACTATTTCTGAAGACACAGGACGTCTGGGCAGTCGTGGAGAACCAGGACATGAATTAGGAGCTGAACTGTTGGACGGTTGACAAAACAACTCTTCGAGTTCACTGAAGTCAACATTGGTCTGGAAGTCCAACCGGTGCTGATCGGCCACAAGTGTCCAAATGTTAGGTTTGTCTGAAGTAATCACTTTTTCTGAAGGAATTTTAGACCAATTAATTGATTTCATTTTGGTTTTGGGTTTTGGTATCTCCTGTTGCGGTAGTTTATGGACAATACGACTGTCGGTTGAACTCTTCGCTCGCATTATTAGTTGTGACGAAGAGTGCAAACCATTTGTATGACTTTGTCCGGGCATTGGAGGTGCGATAGGAACTGATGAAAATGATGGCATAGGTGGGGGAGGAGGAGGTGAGACCATTGTAATAGGTATTGATAGTGGTGGAGGAGGGGGAGGGGGTATTGGTTGGCATGAAATTTGCAATTTCTCTGAATCTAAATGTTTGGAAGATGTGCTACAAATCAGACCATTTGAGAGCAAATCTGATGAACTCTTCAATAAATTCAATAACTTTTGGGCGTCTTCTTTGGTTTTGATAGAAGTGGTGACCTTTTGGACCAAACTCTCGGCCGAATCCCATACAAGTGCTGGTAATTCATTGTTCTTGTATTCAATTTTGCACAAATGTTGCAACAAATGAAGGAAAGGTATCTCATATTCAGAATTTCCAGAGATTTGAGTGAGAATTGCATAAAAGATGTTTTGATGAGAACTCACATCACTTTCATTAGACATTTATTGCACTTTTAGTTCAAACAAATCAATTGAAAGCAAATAATTAACTGTTTATTAACTGTTGAAAACTGATTGCTGTATACTTGGGTTGAACTACAGGTGCAAAACGTAAAAAACAAAACTTACAAAAAATATAAATAATATATGAATTCAGCGAAAGTTAAGTTAATTAATGCAAAGTCAGGTAACTTTCAAAATAAGTTTTATCTAAAAATAATATGTTTTCAAAAATAAGGGTATAAGTATTGAAAGCACTGGTAGTGAAAGCACAGGTATTATAGCCATCGATACACACAATAGTTATTAAATTATTTGTTAAACAAAAAAATATTATTCATTTCTCTTACCTCTCATTCTATTGTCTCTAATCTAAACAAACTTTCAATGGTTTCATGAATTTCATGAAAATTTGATTCAATTAACGCCAACAGACACTTGAATTGAATACTAGGGCAACAGAAAGTAACGGTGCTCTCACTGTCTCACAACTCATTTGTAATACTTTTCGATCACTTTCTCTGCATTCAAATTATATTTAACTATAAATTCATGTTATGTTTGAAATGAATGTTATTTTCAATAATAATAATAAAAAAAAAATATTTGTTGGCGAGGGATGACCTCAAAAACTATAGAGTGTCGGCATATAGAGAACGAGTAGGCTGTGCCGCAGCTTTCTTTATATGGTCATACCTATCAGGGCCTTTTACAGAAGTTTTGGTTCAATTAAACTGTTTTCTCGTGAATCAACTCTTAAGTCAAATAAATATATTTATAACGAAAATTCAAATTAAATGTAATTAATATATGAAATGCGAAAACATTTCATCGAAAGTGGGTTTCAGTTAATAATCAATGATTACAATCAGAAAATGATTTCTAACTTATTGTTAAAATTTGAACAAATGATTGCAATTATAGCTATTATTTAATATTAATTACTTTTGAATATAAAATAAATATTAATTTCTTAATGCAATCATTGATTTCAATGTTATCTAAACAACTGATCGACGATTTCTTAATTATATTTATTTTTCACAACAATTGAAAGTTTTTTTACTTCAAATAAAATTTGTTTTTTTATTATTATTAGCGAAAACTTTATTAATATATCTTTGAATTTAAATATTTTTATTATTTAACAAATACTATAATAAAATGCAAACAAAACAATAATAAAAATCAAATTTTTCTTCACTATTATCATAAAAACTTATTGAAAATACTGTTTGCAGTAAAAGAAGTCATTCAAGTATTCATTGTTTGATTATCCAAACAATTAGTTCAATGTTATTCAAATGAAAGTTAAATATTTGTAAACAATATTTGGTTTGAATTGAAATTCTCAGACAATTATTAACATTTAATTCACACCTAATTATAGCAGAAAAATATGTAAAAGTCTTAACAATAATTGTTAACTAATGTAAAATTGTTTGACATTTTATGATTTGATGGGAGTTTTCCTAAAATATAATTTCATATCAATTCATACAAAGATTGACATAAATTCTCATTTAGTCTTCAGTTCAAGATTATTGGAGACATAATTGGATTGTTTTGTGAATTCATTCAATTCATTGAAATTAGTTTTGCATTCAATACAGTATTTATGAAGAATTGAAACCATTATTAACTTATTATTAAAAGTTTTGTTGAAATTAAAGATTGATTTAACTCTTTGTCCGTCGGTTACAGACAAACACAGTATTGTCTAATCAAAAGTGATTTCTCTTCTAAACTGAATCCCATTTCAACACTTGTACTCAATTATAAGCCTTTTCTGTCTGAAAGCCTTACGGGAACTGTATATTGCTGTCAGAGTTCCGCCTCAACTCATGATTGAATGAATGACTCATTATTATTAAAATTATATTAAATATTATAAAAAAAATATTTTTCAAAAAAATTATCAAAAATTTGTTCTCTTTTTGCAATAAATTAGTTATAATTAATCAATAATTGAAACAAAATGTGAATGAATTCATAAATATGTGTCGATTTAGACATTCATTCAGTCATTTATAGCGTCCGGACTTGAGATCAATTCCGGATCAATAGTGAAATGTAGTGTACCTATAGTATAGCCATATGACATAAATTATGTCCAAATGATATAAATTATACAGATATCTCAAGTTACCCATAAATTGATATAATTATCATCTAATGGTCAAAATATCTTAAGATCACCACTAGTTGATCCAATTATCATCTAATGGTCAAAATATCTTAAGATCACCACTAGTTGATCCAATTAATAATAAAATTGTAAACAGTGAAGAGTGAAATAAAGTGAGGAGTAAAGTGAAGAGTGAAGAGTGAAGAGTGAAGAGTGAAGAGTGAAGAGTGAAGAGTGAAGAGTGAAGAGTGAAGAGTGAAGA
>JAQGAT010001988.1:0-10453 GCA_034687845.1 Pantelozetes paolii | reverse complement strand
AGAGAAAGAGAGAGAGAGAGAGAGAGAGAGAGAGAGAGAGAGAGAGAGAGAGAGAATGATTTTAATCTTTGGTTTCATTTGAGATTAAATTTAGAAGAAAATTGAAATGAAATGAAAATATAAACACATTTTAACACAAATCAATACAAATATAAGACTTTTATACAAAATACAGATTTAGTATAAATTAGTAACTGAATTGTGTTACTCTTGTACATAATATAACCGTTTGTTTAATGTCTTATGTAATGAAAAATCATTATTATATTTAAGTTTTTGGTTAAAAATTAAATTTGTCTGTAAAATGATTACAACTAAATGAGAACAATGACATGACATTCGTGAGTTTCAGACAATTATCTTGTTTTCAATCTCTTATTCAATGGTTGTGTAGAAAATTGAAAATAATTTATTATATAATATGTTTTTAAAAGTGTTTTTCACTTAAGAAAAGGAAAAGAAAATCAAAATTTCATATAATATTTGTTTTTACTCTCAAATAATGATTACTTTTTAACTCATATTCATTGCTCTGATTTCAACATTGATTTTAACAAACTTTTTGTCACTATTTGACAGCCGTTATAGTGAAAGCACAGGGATCTTGTCATCTCAGAGAACTGGACTTATGTCTGGCCTCAGGACTGGCCTCCGGTCAGAACCTCCCGAGTGAGTCATCTTTATATACATTTTCTTCAATTTTAAACTTTTTTTAAACAACTTTAATGTCTTTGGATTTAACTCTCAAACAAAAACACTAACCCTTTCCTCAACCCATTCCCTGAACTACAGCCACAATCGCTGAAATCAACAAACAGTGCAATGGTATGAAAGAGATGAACGAATGTATCGGCAATTACTCCCGACGTTGTTCAACGAAGTCTATGCGGGAGTTCATGAGGAGTCTCACCTCTCAGGGCGACGCCAAGTCATGGTATAGTGAGTTCTGCACTAAAGACAGTTCCGCAGAGCGCGAGAAGTTTCTAAAACACGCCACTTGTCTGAACACCGCTCAAAAGGAGGCCCGAAGTTGTATCCGAGACTTAACCGTAGCTCTGGATAAAGCCATCAACGCTGACATCGAGAACCGAATTCCTGGTAAGGAATCCATTCATTCATTTGTCAACAGCTTTACTCAAAACTCATTTATTCATTGATTGCAAACAGAGATGTGTTGTGCTGTCCGTCGTATGAGGAAGTGCTCGACAGAGATCATTGAAGCCAAATGCGGTAAAGAAGGCATGAAATACACGTCATCTATGGTGGCGTCGGCCGCCGGCACCCGAATCCCAGAGATTGCTTGCCGTGACTTTGACCCATCCAGTCAGCGCTGTGTCTCAATTCTGCCGGCGCCGGGATCTAAGCCGGGAAACACTAAATCAAATTCCGTAATCTCTCGTCTGTTGAACACCTATTCAGCGCTTTAAACACCAAATAAATGATTGAAAGATAACTTTTTTTTATCACTTTTTAGAGTTAAATAAAAAGTGAATTTGTATGCAATGCGCGCGTAATTCATGATATTTTATATGCCATCCATTGAAACAATAATTTTATTTACAATAAAGAAAACATTTTTTGCGATTTATGTCTAAAAACTTTCATTGATTTGCAAAAGTGTGTCAAAAGTTTTCACTTTGAAACGCGATTTAAGTTTTGAGTTATGGATAAGTGGTTTTCCTTTCATCTCAGGACAAGGCTTTCATTTATACTTGTGTTCAGTCAATGAACAGGTTTTTATTGGTTTGTAAATTACTTTTCAAACAATAGTCAGTAAATATTTGAATCATTTGATGAGTTGTTTAAATACTTTTCTTATTTTTATAATTTTTAAATGTTTTCATAAAAGGATTGAATGATTCAATAATTTATATGAATAATAATGAGAGAGAAGTGATTTTACATGGAATCAACTTATAGTCTATAGCATTTTATTCTAAATTAGCAAGGTGATACTACAAAATCTTATAACTCGTCATTATTTTGACTAGTTCAACCTAACTATTAATCGTAAGGATAATTTATGTATATAAAATATTCAAGTAATAATAATTGATCAGGTTTCCTGATTCAGGTACAAATGATTTATTAAGTTTATCACAAAATATGAATTAATGGAAATGTTTTTTAATTTTTCAATTGCTTTGTAAATAAAAATCATTTCATTGACACTTAATGTGAGAAACGTTTGAATTGAATGCAAATGAAAGACATTTTTATATAATTTAAATTTAATTTTCATTGAATTTTGATTTAATTTATTCACAAATTGTATTCAAAAATGTGTTCACAAATGAGACAATCATTTGATTACAGAGTTTGCGACGATTTATGTGAAGTATTATTAAGTTATTTGTCATTTGAGGACAAAATCAGATTTGAATGCGTTTCTCAACAATTCAAACGATGTATATATCAAAAGCTATGCACACTTCTGGTTGGATTTGTGGACAGGTATGTATTTAATTGCTTTATTTGTATTGAGTTGTGTTTATTTATATTTGACATAGAAATTGCTTTTCAAGTGGTCGACGATATCAACCACAGCATCCCCTACGACATTCTTCGGATTATTTAAATACCAGTCGGTATACCGGCGATAGATATGGAAACAACAAAGACATCATTGGATTTCAGAAATCATTTGCAAGTATATTGAAGAAATGTCTTTTCATTAAACACATCAATATATTCCTACCTTTGGATGAATTGATAATTAATTCAATCATTGATATGTTTGAAAACCTGATTACAATTGAAGTCAATTCAAATCATATCGGAAACGATTGGTTCATTAAATTTGGTTTATATGTAACTAAATGTGGATTTTATAACACCAGGAATAATCAAAATAATTATAACATAAATTATTTTCAATTAATGCCAAACATATCTGCATTTAATTTATTCTCAAATATAGATTTAGACAATATATTTAAAGGACAGGAACACCACCTGAAAGGGTTGAAACAAATAGTATTTCAGTTATATTCAAACAACATTAATATAATCAACACTTTATTGACTAATAATATGAATACTTTGAAAGCAATTCATATCTATGTTTTGAATAACAGACAAACAAATTGGGATCAAAATACTATCCAATCATTATTTAAACCTTTAGTTCAAATGAATGAACTAAAGTCCTTAATAATCGACATATATCGTGGTCAATTCAATAATTTTATGGTTGAATGCAATGAAACTATCGGAAAGACATTGAAATTAAAATGTTTGGAATTGAGACAAAATCCACAAAACCTTTGCAATAGTTTAGGAATATTTGATTCAATAAAACATTTCATTCATTTAAAGCATTTGACTCTTTGTATAAAAGAATATTCAGGGTATTATTCAGAGTATTATTCAGAGGATACTGACGATTATTCAGACGATTATTCTGATGGCTCTACAGAACGTTATCCAGAACATTATTCAGAGGACAATAATCTCATATTCAATACCAATTTATTGATTGAATGCAAAGATTTGTTTCATTTGGATATAGACTTCCCATTAATTAATGATTTGTTTTTTGAAAATATTGACCAAAATGTACCAAAACTTAGATATTTGAAGACAATTAACACAAATATAACAAATAATTCAATCATTTCTTTGTCTAAACTTTCAACTCTTGAAAACATTGATTTGAGAGCCAATGAAGTAATCAAAAGATATTTTCCTAATATTGAAGACGTTATCAAAAATAACCGAAAACTGAATTCATTTAAATATTTTGATTCAAAACACAATCCAATCATTAATTATCCGATTTATAACACAATATTTCAAACTAATTAATAAATGCTGAAAATATTTAAATGAATGTTAATTTTAAATTTATTGATGCAAATTGAGATAAAAACAAAAAGTTATTAATATTCACCAAAAATATAATTTATTTTTATTAAATTAAATACCAATTAAATCATTGATTAAATGAAATAAATATGGTTTATAGGGTTTGACATCAAATCAATCAATTGTTTAATAAACAAACAAACAATGATTGAGTGAATTATATTATACTTCTGTCTTGTCGTCAGAATTTTTATCAGTTGTTGTAATTCTCTTCATATATTTCATGCTCTGAATGGTCACCATTTGGGTGCGGGTCTGAGATTCACTCTCCTCGTTCACATACACTGATCCACGACATTTGAGATGTGAATAATATTTATTAAGTATTGAACATAAGTTAACCTAAAATTAGATAAAATGTTTGTAAATATTAATGTTTTGTTTAATTAAAAACTAAAACAATTTTAAAGACAATTAATTACTTACACGAAAGTTAGAGCTCATAAAACAATATACGATTGGATTAACAAAACTGTGGCCTAAAAGACAAATGAAATGACATTTTTGTAATAAATTTATTTTAATTAATATTTGATTCAAAAGATAATAAGAAAAGCAATTAATTTGTCCAAAATATCATTATTTACACAAAACTTAATGAGATTTTAGCAAATATTAGATGTCATTGAGACTAATAAAGACATACAAACCCATTGACATGAAATGACAGACAAAATAAGTCCAAATGAATGTCCTGTAACCAAGTTTTGTCTCAATTTTCAGTATTTGCGGATAAAACCAGACTAAGAGACTGAACACATGGATCGGTAGCCAACAAATGGCAAAGAGTAAGACAATCATAACCAAAATTTTGACCACCTTTTCAATGAATATTAAATATTAATTATGTTTTGCATAATCTATAATACTTTATATAATAAGGGTTAGAATTTTATGTCCCCTTAATGTTGTGTTTATGATTAGAAAACAAACGGTGCCTTAAGTTAGGTTTGAATACAAGACTTAAAATGACATGTTTTGTAGCAAAAGATTATTTGTAAATAAAATGTATACATAATATATGCGGTTATATAACCCTTATATACCATTCCCTTATCTCATGCATAATGTATTTGTGAAGAAAATAAATTAAATAAATAACAAAAGAATATAATTATTAAGAAAATAATAATTTTTATATGAAATTCATTTTATTTACAATTAATTCAATTGAGAGATGATTTTCACACTTCCAGTGCTGTCATAACAAAACCTTTACTTTAAATCACTGTACGTTTTGGTCATTAAGTTGATAAAGAAAATCAATTTTATTGATGCGAGAGAGAGAGAGAGAGAGAGAGAGAGAGAGAGAGAGAGAGAGAGAGACTTTAAAAATGCCATAAAATTCAGTTTAAGTGACAAATATTTTTCAAATGTTTGAAATATTAAATCTATTTTTAGTGACTTTCAAATAATATTTATTTTCAATATTGTTATGAAATTATGTAATCCTTTGTCAACTGAGAGATAAGATTCAAGTTTTTAATGTTAAAAATGCAATAAAAATATGAAAATAATGATCAAATCTAAAGTCAAATATTGAGTATAAAAGTGTCAAAACCTTATCCTTTCTGCTTCTTTGGGTGTCATCTCTCTGTTTATCAGAATTACCCGGAATTACATGACGTCTGATATGGAAAGCGATGGAAGAGTAGACAAACACGAGTATACTTAAGGGCAGCGCAAATGTGACGATAAACACGATTATTGTGTACATCCGTCCCCAGTAGTCACTCCACACTTCTCGACAGTCATGCAATGTTTCGTTACCGTAAGGGAATGGTAGGGCCCGGGAGTAGACCAACTGAACACTTCCAACACAACTGCCGACAAACCATAAAATACTTATTATTAACCATTTGTTTCTTCGAAGCCATTCCATGGCATTGGAGTTCTCCCGCAAGGGATGGATGATTGCATTGTATCTGAAAAGTTGTAATAAAAGTAAAAATAATTTATATATTTGTGAAAACTATTTGTTGAATGTGTTTTCAATTTTAACTTTTAATGTAAACATTGAGTGAAAGATAAAAATTCATTTAAACCCTAATTGTTTGAATTCTCTTCACTAATTAAATGTCCACTAAATAGTCAATTAAATGTCAATAATTGGCAATCAATTACTATTATATCTGTTATTTGTCTTCATTACCAGACCTGAAATGTTTGATAACTAATCCTCAACTCATGGCATCCCTTTGCCAAACATATTGATAGAAAGTAAGGTTAATATAACAAATCCTTTGAAAGACTTTCAGGTATTTTATCAATAAGTAAAGGTTGAAAATGAAAGAAACGGAAAATACAGTGAATAACATAAAAGTATTGTCAAAAACACTAAGAATTGTTTTCTTTTCATAAAATCCTTTATCAAAATATACGTAAAATTTTAAAACAGTTGAAAACGTTTGGCAAACGCCTAACATAAGTGCTATTATGTTTGACATTTTACTTTCATTAAAAAAATGCTAAAGATATTTGAATAATTCAAAACATAGACTGATATCTAATATCTAATTTCAATTTTATTAAATTTCGTTCAAAAATATATGAAAATATTTTTCTTTGTTTTACACTTCAAATCACTAAAAGGTTTAACTATTTTAAAAGATATAAAACACAATAAGAAAAATATAAAACAATTCTCACATTAATTGTGTAAAAACACAATTTAAAAACTTTATACGTAATGTAAAACTCAATTAATATTAAAATTTTCATTAAATCTAAATTAAAAATAGACTTTTATTTGAGACAAATATTTTGAATAAATCTTATTTTAAGTTCACTTTTATAAAAGAATTTTTAATAACATTTCTGCAAATCTTGTTATAATTTTATAGTTATTTATGAAATGAATTGAATTTCAAAAGAAATAGAAACAAAGTCACTCTTTTTTGAAAACAAAAGTTATAAATGTTTTATTCAATTCTCTATTCGTATTCAGTAATCCCTTCCGAAAATATCAATACCTGCACATTGTTTCTCGGATTTGTATGAAAAGAGGATATTATTATAAAAGCAGTTTTTTGTGACTCAACTGTAATCAAACAAAGAGATACAGAAAATAATAAAATACTGTTTGTCTGCTTTGAAAGTCTGTTTGTCAGTTGTGATGAACATTTTATTTGGTTTTATATTTTCTTATAATATTTTCATTATTGACTATTTTTAACAAGATTATATTTGTAAGAAGATTTGATCTCAGGTTACACACAATTGTTGGCATTATTATTGATTTCAAAACTAATTGCCGTTAAGCCGTATAATGTCAACAAATATCAACAAATAGTGACAAATATTCAGTAAAAATAAGTTTTATTTCATTTTAAAAAGTGATTGAATCTATAAAAGTAGTCAACAAATGATTGAATGAATTGATATCACAGTTAGTTTCTGACAACAGATGGTTAGACACTCAGACATTAAAATTGATTTATTGCTGAATCTATTTATACGTTACTTCAAAAAGACTTCAATAAAGACTTTATTTAATCTAATCATAAGCCGCTATACATAAGGTACGTACTTTGTAAGAAAAAAGTTAAGAGGATCTGAGTGACTGTTGCACACAATGTGAAGAATCCCAAGAAATGAGTCTTACTTTCTGAATAAGACTTCATTGGTGTGAATACTCTGTTCAATGGTTTTTATTTAATTACAAAAATATGTGACAAAAATCTAATCTAATGTAATGTAAAGTAAATTACTTTAGAAGTGTGGTTATGCCCTGTGATTAGAAGTTGCAGGGTTATATTAACTCACTTTGATATTTATATTTTAGGTGAGTTGTCTTGTGATCAATATTTAATCCTTATATCACTGATTGATTAAATTTCAATTAAATTCAGATAATATATTGAATAGAAATAAATTCTCCATTCCTTTCACAACCCTTTCCATCAGTGCATAAGAAATATCAGAGTCATCTAAACTCATACAAACTTTCAATTTAACTTCATTTCATTACAAGAGTCCAATAAATCTGAACAACTTTTGAATGAAAATATTTAATGATTTAATGTTTACAGAGAAATGTCAACAAAATAAGGGTTTAATTAAAACAAATCGTGAAATAAAACGGACATAAACTCAATCAATATTAGTAGTTATAGTCATCGCACAAGTGATGACGTGTTTCACAGGATATACTCTTTTGAGTTTTAGTGCAAAGATAACTGAATTATGTTTTGGTTATGTCTTAGTCTTTATAATATTCATATTAACACCAGTTGTCAACAAATGAGAAACACTTTGCTTTTGGTCCCACTTTTAACCCAATCATTGAATAAAACAAATAAAAACACATTATTTAGTTCATTGTATGTGACCTTTAAGGGGAAATATAGTCAACACTGAACAGTGAAAGACCAGTTCTTGACTTTATCTGATTTTGTCACTCTGTGTGTGAAATGTGTTAACAATTTGTCTGTAATACTAATACTAATGTCTATTTCTGATTCGCGTTTAGAAATCGTGTTTAGAATAGGATTTTTGTGAAAATCCAAACATTCATTCATTTGACCCGTAATTTCATTAAAACGTTGAGAGACTTAAGGATTTAAAATAGTTTTCACTTATAGTTATTAATAAACTTTTAATAGACGTTAAGGTGAAGTACATAATGTACTTTAGGTGACCGTAGACTGGCTTCATAGTGACCACTCCATGGAGTTTAAAGTTGGGTTTATTATTAGGGTATGTTTATTTACACGGATTGTATTTGATTGGAACAGGATCAATTTATTTTTAATGATACATTATATTCTAATAATGAATACAAAGTGAAAAACAGAGACTTTTATTTCAAAATACTTTATAAATTGTTTAGGTATTTAACGACCGTATTACTAATACCCTGGACACTTACAGGAATTCGTAATCTGTATTTGTAATCGAAAATTCCTAGTCTAGAGTCTAGAGTCTAGACCTGTAATCAAAAACTCTTTGATAAATACAACAATAAAAAGATTGCTTTTGAATCTAAAATAAAAAAGATTTGTGAAACTAAAATAAACTGTTCCAGTACAGTACAGTATCAAATGTTATCAAAGGCTGCACATCTTTCCAATACAGTAACATGTATATGAAAATAACTTGTTAGTAGCCATCAGTTACAGTAAGCACTCAATCATATTTAAAAAGTCAAATATTTTGAGTGTTTTTCATATTTTATTTATTATTTTCTAGTTTTCAAAGAAAATATTTTTATTTTTCATCTCAATCATAGATATATTGAATTTTGTTATGGAAATCATAGCTTTATATGAATTTCATAATGTTTCCATGATCAGTTAAAAACTTATTAAATTAGGATTAGATTGGTTTATATACAGAACACATAAATAGATAATTAATTATTCATTTTTGATGTAATCTAACGATCGGTTAATGTTTTATGAATAGATAATTGATTACATGATAAATCAATTTTAGTTATATTGGAAATTAGGAAACATATTTATTACATATTACTGTAACTTGATGCTTTTATGGGCATAAAAATAATATCTGGTTTTTGGGCAATAAAAGCAACATTTAATAAATGATAAAATATTGTTTCAAATTATTTGTTAGAGACTCTCTTTATATATTACTAATACTAAGTCTGAAATCATTTAATATAGGATTAATAAAAAGTATTGATTTTCTTACCATTAAAGCGAATCAAAGCATAATTCAGATCTGATTTAATGTATAACTTATACTTTGTATTTAAGTGCTCTCAACATAGCTTTAAAAATATTATAATTATAATCTTGCTTATTGTTTGAATAATAAAGATATCAACAGATTAGTTTAAATTGCATTCATTATAATTGTGTTAATGAATTATTCCATAATGTAATAAAATAAGTGGCAAGGTAATGTACCATATTTGCATGTGCCATTATTAAATGTACCATTACCTTGCCACTTATTTTATTAATTGTGTTTTAGAGTAATCTTTATTTAATTAGCAATTCATTAGTAAAACTTTATAATGAATTGAAATGATATTTCAGTCAAACCTTAATTTAAAATTAAATACAAATACATTGATGTTGTTATTGAAACGATTTATGAGTTTGTGATAAATGCCTAAAATATGAGTAAATTTTAACAAATATAAGCCTTTTTATTAGGATTTCTAATGTTATATAAAATTAATCAAAGGTTTTGATTTAACAGACAATAGATTTTGTTTTTATTTTTGTAATGCATTTATTATTTACAATAAATTATGAATTAGTGTAGAAATAGTTTTATTCATTTGTAAAACATTGAGAATACAAAATATTTTCAAGGAGTAACTGTATTTTGTATTTAAATCAACTAAACTGGATTAAAATAATTACTGGACCTCACGTGAGCTTCGGTTGCAGTGAGTTATCCAGGATAAAAATAATAAATTTAATTCAATTCAATTCAAACTGACCACAAACATATTTCATTTAACAGTCTAGCATTAAAGTGATTACTCATTGTATAAATTCACATTTTTTGTAAGTCTAATGAGCAGTGTCGAAAACTGTGGCTTTTTTTAGTAGGCATTTCCAAAAGTAATGAATAGTTTCTAATACTTGTATTAATGAAAATTCCTAAA
>JAQGAT010001987.1:0-10458 GCA_034687845.1 Pantelozetes paolii | reverse complement strand
CACCTTAAGATGTCTTTTGAAGAATATCTTTGTCTTATTTCAAGTATTTTCAGCCTTTGGTTTGGATTATCAATATTAATGATAACTGATCTATGTCAAATAGTTTTCAACAGATTTATAGCATTCATTCAAATATCACCTTGCATCAATAATATAATTTTACCTAAATTGCAATTTGTATCAATCAACAAACCAACTATAAAAATATAAAACTATTCACCGTTTAAAAAATAATAAATTAGTCGGTATAACAGCCTTTTTTCTCTTCACACCCTGTGATTAAAAATGTTTCTGAAACTATTTGTTTGAATTGTTTGTCAATAGATGTCATTATATTTGTTATAACTTTTTCTAAAGTTTTATCAAACTATTGAAATAATTCAATCCTCTTTTGGTTATCAATGATTTTCAGACAAATTATAAATCTGCAGAACTTGGAGACCAGAGTCTCTCCCATATATGCAAGACTACATTAATTAACACAACTCCTTATGTTAACATTGTTAACCAAGTACAATTTTTATTATTAAAATATAAATTAATTAATACTTCCTAAGATTGAAATGTAGTTTAGTTTTAATGTAATCAACAAATCGTCAAATAATTTGCAATAAAAACATATTTTCAAACATTTATTTCAATAAAAGCATTGATTTTGAAATTTTATTTTTTGTTAGTCTTTATTGATATCAAAATGTATGTAATTATAGCAAAATCTATGCCAATATATCACTGAATAGTTTACACAAAGACAATCCACAGTCAGAAGACCATAAACTAAAGACAGAAGTGATTCAAACGTTAATAAAATTGATTAATATTGAAGTGAATAATGATTTAACTCTTATTTAACAGTATTTTAGTCTAATTTAATAAAATTATTGTCAAAAACCCCTTATTTTTTGAACACAATTGAGTGCAAGAGAGCAGAGATCAGTCTTTTTTGATGCCATTCGTGACTATTATAACTGTTTTACATGTTTTTGCAATTATTCTCACAACACATACACAACAATAGGCTAACAGTGCTATCAGTGTTTGCCTGACATGCAATCCAACAACTCTTCAAATGGATATCATTAAGGGATTGACTGCTATTTAGGGGTATATTCTATGGGAGAGACTATAAAATGACTTTTAATGGTATTTCCGTTTTCCGGAACCAATGTTTCGGTGTTTTAGTAATTCCGCTCTTTTTTGGCCTTAATTTCCGTTTCATTTCGACTTTGAATGCAATTTCAAATCATATTCTCATTGATGCCAATCAAACGGCATATAAATTTGAATTTCGTCTACCATTCCCTTCATATATCAAATGCTAATGTGTTTGCAATTCAACGAAACAATTGTTTTATTTTGTGTACCATTTGTACGATTATTACCAAAAACACTGTAAACACTAAAAGAGGTGGAGAGTGTTGTGTGTGTGAGAGTGAGACAGGTCATCAATGCATACAATCCGTGTGTGAAATGATAGTCAAATAGATGTCAAACAATGCTTTAGTTATTAATAATTCATTTGAATTTGTGTTTTATTTTTTTCGTCTGAAGTATTACTTTCTAAGCATTTATTATCGTTTCAATCGGTTTTCAATCAAAGCATTCATTTTTCTGACAATACTATACATTGAAATGATTTTTGACATCAAATCAATTCAAAACTGTTTTTTAAATTTCATTTTCAATTCAGAAAATAAAACAAAAATTCAAATATTATTTTGATTTTCTGTAAAAGTTTTACTTAAACTTCAAATAATATGTTATTTTTGGCGTAAAATTGAATTTTTCGTTGAGTTTGCGGTCACTTTGAGAGTCCAAAGAAATATTGTATTACAAGCACTCAGTTATCTCTCATTTGCACAGTTAGACAAACCCAGAGGAAAGGAAGGGTTAATACACACATCCTCTCACAGATAGTAATCATTAAAAACTTTGAAAAATGACAGAAAAATATGAATAATTCTGAGAAAAACTAATTAACGATAGATTTGTACTGAATTTCAATGCTTTCAATAATTAATGAAAAACATTCACAACATATAGAAGTCATCAAAATTAGCGGAAGTGAGGAAATGATATATAAATCCAATTCAAATAGCATTTAGTCTATTAACAAACGGACTAATTGGTCAGATATCGGGCACTTATATCCTCTAACAATCAGTCAATCATACAAAAACACGGTATTAACTGTTCCCTCATTTCCCAGTCTATCGTTTCCTTCCGTTCCCTTCATTCAATCCAAACGATAATAATATCCATAGAAACGAAAGAATAATATTTTTGTCACAAATAATATCAACAAAATCTGAAAATCTTTTGATTCTTCTATTGATTAGTAATTATAGTTATTTTGCAAACTATATAAAACACAAAAACACTTTTGTTTTTCTCATTTATTTATTATTTAACGTTAACTATAGTCAGTCTAAAGGTTATCATTATAGACAGCATACGGACTCTTTCAGAATCATGTGCTGAAGGGGTAGACAACAGTGGTATGGGATATAAAAAATTAATTTTATTGTAATGTTTAAAAATACTTAAAAACTTTTAAAAGTTATGCAAATATAAAATCATTGAAATATCTATGCAACTCATTGTTAAATCATCCAGACAATATCTCCCTGGTGAATAAACCCTAGCCCTTAATCGTCTATTTGGTATACATTCACAAACACCCTGGTTATCTATTATAAAATAGATGAAACGTCAATAAAATCCCAAACTATCCCTCAATAATAGGCATTATATTCAATACACTTCCAACAAAACCAGTGCTCTATTGATGTGAGGACTCATTAAAAATTTATTGCCAAAGACTTCCCACTCATCTCTACTATTGATATATCATCTCTTCAACAATATATTAGACGACAGTCAGTGTAAAACACAAAATAAAATCAATACTTTTGCATACATTTACCGCTCATTAGTTTTTAAGGGGTTTTTGTTATCTCTCTTGAGTTCGCTGTCGGGAATCCAAAGGCAATGAATATATCAAAAGGAGAATTGAATATCATTTTTGTCTTTTCTCCTGTGGTTTGAGAGTTGAAAGCATCAAAAAGGGGTTCAAATGTGAAGAGTTTGCTATTTTTACCGCTCATTAATTGAATAACTTTTTGATAACTCAAAAAAACGATATAATTATTCACATCATTAGTGAATCACTGATTAAAATGAAACATGTATTTTGAGTTTTTCTAAGATGACCTCACTCTCACTACTTGTCACACAATAGGTTGTGAATCACTGGTTTTTAAACAATAAGTTTTCAATCAATTTTCATATGATATACAAAAATGCATAAAATAAATAGCAATCAACTAATTGTGACATTAATTAAATTACATTCACATAACTATGATATGAAAAAATGATATTGGTGACTTTCCTTCTCCCCTTTTTGTTATACTTTTGTTATTTTTATTATTGATTTGTGTCATAAAAATGCAAAAATCATATCAAATGTTCAGACATTACTTAATCTAATAATAATTTCATTGAATAAAAACCAGAATCATATGCGAAGTAATAGCAGTGTATGGGAAGGCATAACGCCCTGTCGTGTGGTGGTCGGGATAGTCGTTGGCGACGGTGCTATAGTTGAGCCCCCTTTAACGCTGTGCTACAAAATTAAATTAATAGTTATGTTTGAGTTATGAAAAAACTTTACACTAATGTCAAAATGCAATACCAGTTCATGAATAGAGGGAAAAGTTTTTACAGCAATATATTGTCTCTTAATATACGAGTGAATAACAAAACCAGAAATTGTTTTAATAGTTTTGATGTACTTTTTCAACCATTGTTTGCAAATGTTTGCACTGAAATACAGCACAACTTCATTACAATCACAAAAATTGTTAACAATTTCATGAATAATTGAAATTTTCTTCTTTAACCGCAAACGCAATGAAAATTAAGTCAACATTTGATTAATTAAATAAAATTTAAATACATTTGAATTGAATTTTTTTTTTCTCAACCATTAGTTATTGTGTTTTATTGAATGTCAACTCTAAGAGCACAGGGCTATAGGCCCCGTCACGCTATGGTGAAGATCCATTTGCGCGATTCCAGGCTCACCATCGAGTGCTCTCTTAATGGAATTCCTATGTTATTAACATAAACACCACTGACTAAGTGACAGTCTATCCAATGTCATCCAAATATTCATTTTTTAGGCCCAGAATAAGGCACTTATGACATACAATAGCACTCCGTATACACAATAACCTCTTCTTTCACACCAGAAATAATTGTCAGCAAATGTGAAAACACTTTCAAGAAGTAACATAACATTCCTCTCAGAATACAACTGTCCCTTAGAGTTATTTAAATGAGTTGTGAATTCACACAATAATTAAGTGCTAAAAAACTTTGCGTTTCATTAGTAGTAATAAATGTTTATTTATTTTTCTCACAAATTAATGGTTAGTTTTGTTGTGTATGTGAACACAAGAGAGTGATTCAAAAAACACCACAAATAGTCATATAATTAGACAAATATTGCAAACAAAACAAATCGATTCGTGAAACCCGACTAATAAACCAAACACTTCATTACAGTTTTGATTGCACTGTAAGCCCGGCCACTGCCGACCCATTCATCTAAAAACAGACAGCAGTGGATGGAGATCACAGCCAACGGCTATGGAAAGTATGAAATGATTTTAGTTTAGAGTTACAGCAAATAATTAGTAATTAGTAATCAATAGTAAAACAAAATCTATGCCTTATTTAACACCGTTTTCAGTCGTTTAGTGTCTGTGAGGTCTCATTCAAGAAATTAAGTCTCGCACTGATATGCCAGTGCTTTCCTAGTGGACAGTTGTGTGAGAGTGCAGGACATGATTCGGACATTTTTTTTCGGGTCAACAACGCTTCACATCAAAGTCACGGCTGGTTTCAAGTCATTCAAAGTCCTCTTCAATGGCAACAAATGTCACACTCTTTACAGTTAGGGGCTGTGGATGTGAAGCACTCTATGGGCACAGATGCTCTCCAATCCATAATCACGACTTCCGTTCCTCTGACTTGCATAATGACCACTGACTGCTTGGGGGGTCTGAGTGGCCGCACAGGCGAACAAAAGCTACCGGCGCTCACACGCTCTCTAACGATAATTACTGTTCATTAACTCTAACTTTAATTTTAATACTGTTTTTGATATCAAATTTCAATTAAAAACAAAATTTCAAAAATCAAATCTGTTTTTACATTAAAAAAAATATCTAAAGTCTAATAATCAATCAAAAATGGCTTCACATAAGAGGAATGGTCTCATAATTATCTCAATCACAGCTCTGGTGATCTTGTTTATAGTCCACGAGAGCGCTGGAGGTATATTAAGTTTATTTCAATAATAGTTATATTTATATGAATTTAATGTTTAATAGAAAGCATTATAAGTCGTTTCAAACGACAATCCAATGAATACTATGAGAAAGGGAAACAAATGTTGACAAAGATATCAGAGGAGCAGAGGAAAGGCTATCCCCAAATGGACAAACATCTCGAAGAGATCACAGCCAGTGCTCACAAACATTCAGGTGGAGGTGCATCGGGTGGTGGTGGGGGTAAAGCTGTTGCCGATGAAGGGAAGGAAGTAAAAGAGGAAAAAGAGGAAAAGGAGGAAAAACCAGTGGAAAAGGAGGCAAAGCCAGCGACAAAGGCAGATAAAAAAGGGGGTAAAAAAGTGGAGGTCAAAGTGGGGGGCTTAGTGGGCGCCAAACTGGGAGGTGGAGGTGAAGAAGAAGAATAAGCAAGCACAGATATTAATATTCAACAAAAATTTATTTAAATAATAAAAATCTATTTCCAAAAAAATTGTATTTAATTATTGAAAACAATGAATACTTTTCTCAAATTGAGAGAAATAATTGTTGATTAAAAAAGTGATGATTTATTTTGATGTCAAACCCAATCATCGCTGGACTTATTGTCATCTTCTTCATCGAAAAGTGGTTCAAAAGGTATTTGTCTTTTGAATGGTTTGCGTGAAAAGTACCAACAAATTAGTTTCACAATGAAAATGAGAGAAATAATGACAAATATCTGTAACAAACAAATAAATGGTTAGTTTTGTTGACAAGTTGTGAAGAAATACAATATTCACCACAAAAGTAGTCCTAAATATGACCTCTTTTGAGAACTTTAGTCTTGAAAACGGGTTGTGATTATCATTACTATTAGTATTATTACTATTATTGACATTATTATGATTATTAGATTCAATGAAATAACTGCACAAACAGTGCATTGATTTCAATGCTATTATCACTGAAAACAATGCAAACTTTGCAAAAGACTTTGATTCAGACATTAACTGCTATTCAATAACAAGAGAGAAATAATAATGAATAAAAAACATAACAAATGTTTACATTTTATATAATAATTGTTAAGTCATTGCATTGATATTCAAAAATGATAGCTTAGTGTCACTTATATTGAATTTATTTATTCAAATTTCATTGTTATATTCAAAATAAAATCACATTTCATGAAATTGAATCTTGGTTAATCAATACAACACAAGGCTATTGATGTAATAATTGCACAGAATTTGTATGTTTTGTGAAAACTATAGATAAAAAAAATATTAAACCATTTAAACATTAACTCATTTATTAATATTGAAAGAGTTATAATTACCCTGTTTACTTAAATTGAAACAACCATGCTTGAATAACAAAATGGTGTAAAACAAAATTGAAAATCTCAAATTACATATTAATTATTAATTGCAAACATATTTTCAGTTTTTTTTGAATAAAAGTGTTACAAAAAACTTAAATATTTGATCAAAAAATACAAATGATTTCAAAAAACAACAATAAAATGTTGTTTTGGTTCAAAATATATACATTTTTATTAATTGTAGGCATAATGTGCGACAAAAAGGAGGAGGGTAAAGGTATTCACACATATCTAATCAACGGTTTCCAACATTTACTTATCTAATCTATTAATTATCAGAGAAATCGACGCAATGTAATTGGATACCAGGTAATATTAGGTGCCTTAGTTGACAGATTTTACCTAGATTTGTATTGACCTTTGACATCTCAAATGAATTGACCAAGATAATATTTTCATTCATACACTATAGCAAAAGTAAAAAGAAGATTCTCCTACTTTTTCTCAAACATATTTAAAAATAAAGATGAGCAAGATAAACAGTTGAAGAGCAAACTAGAAGGGGACGGGTATAATTTCACTAAAGGTCAATCCCAAGAGTTAGATATTAATTGATATAATGATTGAATTGTTTTTTATTATTTCATAATTTGCATAAATGATTGATTAAATAATCAATATTAATTAATAAAATAAAATTAGCATTGTTCATTTAATTAGCTATTTAGAAATCAATGAATAAAGTGACAATGGTGATTTTATGAGTAACATATTTGACAATATCCAATTTCATTTAATATGAACCAGTTTTGAAAATCTGTGTTTAGTTAATCACTAAAAAAGTGCTAATAAGACAATAAAAATGACAAACATTTGCAATAAAAAATTGATTTCAATCATATTTTCTTCAATATTTGTGTTGACCTTGTTGATTGAAAACAGCCACTCAACTCCTGATGAAAACGGTAAGTCATTAATTGATTTAAGCATTTAATTACTGGAATTAATGTTTAATTACAGCTATAGTCAAGCGATCACCAAGCGCTCTTGATTTTGAGCAAGGAACATTGGTCAGACGTAAAAGACAAGAGGGTCCTGAAGAGGGAAATGAAAGTGACAAGGTTAAGACTGAAGAAAAGGTCAGTGCTATAGTGACTGTTACCAAAACAGAAGAGCATAAGGAGACTAAATGTAGGACTATATTACTGGTGTGATATGAGTTGTGTAATTTAATAATATTGTTTTTATCTAGCTGAAAGTGAGCACAAAGAAGAAAAAAGCCAGGTTAAAGAGAGTGTGACGCATGAGGATAGCTCTGCTGAAGCAAAGGGAAATAAAGGACATAAAGGGAAAGGGAATAAAAAAGGTAAAGGAGATAAGAAAGGAAAAAAGAAGGGTAAAGGACAGGGGAAGAAAAAACATGGAAAGAAAGGGGGAAAAGGTGACGGTGATGGACCTGGTAACTCTGAGGTAGGACAGAGTAAAGGGGAAAAGAAAGGTCACGGGAAGAAAGGACACGGAAAGAAAGGGGGAAAAGGTGAAGGAGATGGGCCTGGTCACTCTGAGGATGGACAGAATAAAGGAAAAAAGAAAGGTCACGGGAAGAAAGGACATGGAAAGAAAGGGGGAAAAGGTGAAGGTGATGAACCTGGTAACTCTGGGGAAGCACATAATAAAGGGGGAAAGAAAGAACACGGAGAGGAAGGGGATAAAAAGTCTGAATAAGATAAGAGCACTGGAAATGGAGTTTAAATAAATTGTTTTATTTTAAACATATTTATAATAATTGTTGAAAAATAAACAGATTTTGTTTTCATTTATTGAATGACCAGGTCTTCACTATTTCTGACATAGCATTGAAATTTCATTATTGAATCTAGGCACTTCAATGTTGGTTTTATAGCAATATAATATAATCAGGAAGCATTCATGTAAGTTCTAGTAAGCATTGAAATAAAACTAAAATAAAAACGGTTGTTTTAAATGGGAATATCTTTTTATCTAGTTTATATCCACGTCTGAATAATAACTGGATCAATTTGTGAATAGTAGATAAAAACAAAGCACTTAATAATAATCTTAATAAATAATTATATCAATAGTAAAATGTGAATAAAAGCCTAAAACGCTTGAATTGATTGCATATTTTTAGCATAAAAAGTGAACTATTGTTAAACGGAAACCAATTTTACGTTAAAATACTATTAAGGGGTATAATAAGGGCCAATACTATTAAGGGGTATAATAAGGGGTAAAACAATTGTATTTTCTTTTAATAAATTTTAACATAAAAGTCAAAACTAGAGCCAAAACTCTTGAGTTAGAGCTCGTGTGCTCTTTATATAACATTAATAACAATAATGATTTGAATTGATATAAAAAATCGTAAATTTTATTAATAAATACAGAATAATAGAGTGCTATTGAGAAGTAGATCGCAGAGTATGTTGGCCAGGGATGCCTGTGCGGGGAAGGAACGGGTAGTTATTGATAAATCAAACATAAAATGTAGGCAAATGTCACGCAAAACCACTACTGAATTGAAATTTAGTGACAAATAGTGAACACATAACTCAACAAAAGAGGAAATAATTGTGAACTCATATGCTTTGGACCCGCAATCCATAACTTATCCGTTGCACCGGCTATTCAAGTATGTGCTAAAGCTTATCATTACATTAAAAAATACATATCGCACCGGCATATTGTGTTGGGCTAGCGCTGGGCCCAAAGTGAGAGAGAGATCTTGGAGTGAATATCAATTTTTTATAAGAAAGGTCTCACTATTAAAAAATCTAAGATTTATAGCGTTATTATGTATTTTTTCTCCGATATAGCACTCTATGGACTCAAAGACTTATATGAAAGTTCACTTTATAATAGAGTACGGGTTTAATGAAAATATAAATTCAGTTTACAGTGAAATCCGGTTTTTATGACACAATTGTGTTTTTGCATGATTTGAATGTGAAATAAGTAATGAAATCAATGTTTTTTATGCCAAAACTGTTTGTGTAACAAATATTTTGCTCATTTTTGTTGTCGTTTTGCTTTTTGTTTGAATACCAGTCCATAAACAGCGCTCTGACTGTTGTCGACCGATATGATAGAGTTGTAGTGCTATCCACGCACCACACCTTAGTTCCTCGGTGTGATAGGTATGCTGTGCTCAGTGTATAACAGGATTATAATATGATGTGATAATCTTCAAACATGTAATCCCATCCCTTATCGCACATATAGTTTGGGCCCAAAAGATAGGAAGAAAAGGAAACAACGTTTGAATAAATGTATTCAAAAACTGAAGGCTTTTATGAATTGAAAATATATATTGGATTCACAGAGAACTTCATTCAATAGATATGAATGGATTGAAGGGTACGGTAGGCCTACTAATAAATTTTCGTGACTCAGGCACATCCCGCGATAATGATTGCGCGGTTAGCCCCGGTATGAGTTGGGTATGAGTTGGGCAATAGTAATAATAAATTCAATTGAATTGTTAGCTATGCTATTGAATAAGCCGTTTGTTTCCTTAAGCACTGGTAGCTGAAGAACTGGTGAACTCAAGCAAAGGAGTATAGCATAACATTGGAGAGAGAGAGAGCGCAGGCTATAGATGATGATCACCTACCGAAGCCCAGTGTGTCGTGCGGTCCCCCAATACCAGTGCGAAAGTACATCTAAATAACACAATTGGGAATCAATACTATATAGAGTTGTTATGCATTCATACCATCAGAGACTTTGAGACAACAATAATATGTTTTAACTTTAAGACAGCTCTCTCTCTCTCTCTCTCTCTCTCTCTCT
>JAQGAT010001986.1:0-10466 GCA_034687845.1 Pantelozetes paolii | reverse complement strand
TTAGTGAATTCATTCAATGTACTAAAATAAACCTATACTTTATCACCTTGCTAGTTATCCATATTGATGTGCAAGCACAACATCTTAAACTGAATCAAATATCATTTGAAAATATATTGAAGCCCTGGAGAAGAATATCTTTCATATGTAAAGCACAATATACCTGCACTGATGACTCATTATTCACGAATAGACCGACCCCGAGTATATTCCACGACTATGTCATCAGATTAATGAATAGACTTTTGGAATACAGGAAAGTATATAACCCAAGTGAGTGATTTATTGAATGTTAACTTTGCCCTGATACAAATAATTAGATTCGGCCACTAATTTCTTATATTGGGAACTAAACTATTGTGAATTAATCAAGTAAATAAATAGATATAAGTAATTTATATTTGACCATCGTTAATATCTTTTAATGTATTATGATATTCACGAAAGTTAGATAATATTAATAAAAATTTAATAACCAAGATGAACATAAATTATAAATTTATAAAAACAAGTATTGATAGATTCATTCCAAAAGAAGATGTCTATCCAATTGCCATCTTGATTAATAACCTTATAAATTAAAAACAAAATTGATTTAAACTAATCCTTTAATAAAATCAAACAATTAGTTGTCAATTGAATATTCATTTTAATTGTTATAAAACTTTGAAAATATTATAAATAATGATTTATTTCATGTATTTTCAAAGCAATTGAAATGTATTTATTGGGGGTTTCTTATTATTATGTGAAATCATCTTGTTGATATTACTTTCCCATAAAAATATATTGAATATAATTAAATTAATTCAGAAAATATTTATTAAAGCAACGAAAATTAATAAGACTATGGATATTTTTGAAAAATCTATCCGGAGCAGAGTTCTTGAAGTAGAGCGCGATTGTGCGCTATATTATGATAAATTCCTGGATACTCAACGTAATAAAAATAAATGTCTTGATGAAGACCAACTTCCTAAAATAGACAAAGGTAATTTGTGGCTTTTATTTCTTGACTAATATTACATTTTATAAAACAAATTGATTGAAAAACGTCTTTCAAAACAGAGGCTCTGAAAATAGATTCTGCAGCGGAAATACAGGATCTTTTTACACTTCAATATCACCGTGCTAAAAAACCATACGTTTGTACAGTAAAAAAATTTCTGAAATATTATAATGAAATTTTGAATCAAGAACCTGCGGAGTATAAAAGGTAACTATGCTTTGTATAAATTACCTTGTATAAATTTGTATAAATATTTTTAGGTCCTTATTTAACCTTAAAGGGTATACCAAAGATGAAGAAGAATATTTGAAAAAACGACATCAAGTTGATGCTGAAAAAACTTTATTAGATGACTGGGAGGCTATTTTATCTCATTATAAAAGTGATGTTAATGGACTCTTAGATGGTAATATTAATAAATATAAATAATCTGATTCAATCACCAACCTAATTTATACATTTCATATCAATGTCACCTTTATAATTACTTAAAAATATTGCACCTGAAGAATTGGAATTTAAAATTCATTTTACTGGACCTTTCAGATGCAGAAAATCTTTTTGAAGTAATGGACCAGGATGAGTTAATTGAAATCGAGAAGAATGCTTGGACTTGTACCCACGCAATGATAATTGCTGTCATGGATTTGAAAAGACATAGAGATAAGGGTTGTGAGAGTAAACCAGATAAAACTAATCCTGGTAAACCAATAAAAGAACCTCAAAAGAAAACAACAAAGACCCCGATTAATAAACAAAAATATAAAAAACCAAAACAACCTAAAAAACAAAAACGACTTCCGATTCAAAGAAAACCCACCCGGACACCAATGAATCAAAAATACCTGAGAATAAATCCTATCAGTCAAAATACCGGTTCAAATAAACGTCAACAAGGTTAAACACATTACGAAATTTAATTTAAAGCACCAGCTCAGTGATAACCAGTGGTAGTTTTTACTTGGTGAGACATATTTGATGTATAATTATCATGGACAATCCAACACTAAGTGAATGACAAACACTATTAAAATAAATAATTTTTCTAAACTTTTGTCTTTGTTTTAATGTTTTATAAAAATGTTTCTCTTATTTAAAACCCTCGGCCATAGCTATGGATCAGTTGTTTATAACTCCTTTTGCAATAAAATTTAGGTAATAATTGAGAAAATAGTTAAGAGTTTGTATGAAAAGTAATGAAAGAATCGATTGTTTGAGAAATAAATTGAATATTCTTTGCATTGAAACTCAAATTTCGCTCTCATTTAGGGATTGAAAATCAATTGATGTTTACTTTGATTATAAAAATAGACAATACTTTTGCACATTCAGTGTGTCCTAACAGATGAACAAGATGTTTTAAAGTCTTTTTGTGCATTTTGCACCATATTATGCTACCATGTCAATTTCCTTAAGAATACCTTGATGACTGGTTACGATTTCATTATAATATATTATGTATTCAATTATTTTTGACAAAGTTTTTTAGTTAATTAGAAATTATTGAGATTTGAATGCATTTACAGATATTTAAATCAGATTTAATTGAAATCCATTCCCAAAATACCCAATCAATTGATTACTACAACAGATATAATGTAATTACTTTAATATCGATTGAAAGCAAATAAAGGCATAAAAAGTATTAAAGAAATTAAGAGAAAGAAAAAATAAGTTTTAATTAAAACACTGTTTTCATGAGAAATGTCTATAAATAGTAGAGACAAACAAAATATCACTGAATATAATGATTAAAATTTGATTTTCATTTCAAATAGCATTAAAAACAGCAAAAAATAGTATTAATTTGTTTTGTAATTATACTGTATTTGTGTTGAATGTGATCCAGATATAAGTGATTGAACTTTCCGTGTGCTTCAAATTAAAAGATCAATTTCAGAGTGAACTTAAAAACATGGAGAGTGTAATAGAGTGAACGAGTTTATTATCTGAAATTAATTTTTGCACATTTGGCCCAAACCTAGAGTGAAATAAGTTGTTAATTGAATTGAGATATTTTTTTCGCTCACATTTTAGTACAAAAAGTTGTGTTTAATATCTTAATTAAAAATTTTTGATTATTTTTTGTCTTTATTTTAAATTACTATTATTTATAAGAAAATCCAAACCAAAAACAAAAATTAGTTTTTCTTTTCATTGAAGTAAAAAAAACAAATTTAATAAAAAAGCAGTTCATCTAAACATAAATCGGGGAAAGGGAGCAAAAATACATATATTTTTCTTGTGATAACATTTCCTAATTGTGTGTTCATTAAGGTTTGGGATCTGTAGTAAACTGTAAGCAATAGGAACCAAACTTTTTCTTTGTATGTGTTGTAAAACCTTTAAAAAATCAATGCTCTTCTCGACTCCCAGTCTTCAGTAGGAAATAATATTTACAACAAATTTGTTTAATGAGTTCAAAAACTTGAGTTATGTTTGTGTTTCTGACAAAAAACGTTATTTTAGGCTATTTTTGGGTCTATTTTCTGTCCACAGAAAATACCCAATGAATACACGGTTTGAATAAAATCTTTCATAACATAAGCAAACATTAAAAACATAAAAAGCATTCATAAAAAGTAATGAATGAAAGGAAAGACTAAATTCATTGAATGCACTGAAAAACTGAATGAATTATTTCCATTGAAAACACATTTTGATATATAAATGCTTTGAATTATGAAAATTACAAACAGTTTTCAATACAATAACTCATTTATGACTCCGTTTTCACTTAGAAATTAGCAAAAATAGAAAATGCTTTGAAATTCTTATAGCAAGTGCTGAATATTCAGGATAAGTTGAAAACTCTCAGAAATAATGCTATAATTATGTGTTTGAATGTGAAATAAGTGAAAATTATTTGATTGATTATATAATACAGTGTTTGAAGTGAAACAAAATCTTTCGTTAAAATTAATGTTTTGGACAGAAAAGCGCTTTTTAATTATAATTGACTCTAATTTTTGTCTGTATTTCATGCCTTAGAGGTCATCATTAATATCCGCGACTCAACTCGTAAGGGAAGTCAGTCTCTAATCAAAGTGATTATGTGTTTCAGTTTAGCACTGGTATTAGCACTGGCATTATAGCACTGGCATTATAGCATTGGTATAGTTCTGGTGAAGAATATTATTTCCAGTGAACTATACTTCAAATTCAATGACAATTGTACTCTGTTTTCAAGTACTTAAGACCAGACAAGGGGTGGAAATTAGTAATCAGTGTTTTAGATCAGGGGGAAAATCTGTGCAGTTGTTTTACCAATTTAATTTAATGGCATTTTTAAACCCTTAAAATAATGGAAATTATAATAAATGAACTTTTTATTGCTGTTTCCTAAGTCAGAGACCCCTTGTCTACCCCTAAAGCCATTATTAATGGTTTCAATTCATATAAAAGAAATAATTCAATAATAGGAGAGAGGTTTCACTGATTTCTGTGAATAAGGATGCAATTTATGATTCAATTTCAGATCAAACCCTTATATTTAGGGGCTTTCACTGTAAGGGGTATACAAAACGACATAATCTATTCCACTATCAATCAAATTGATTATAATTACGCTAACAATCAATAATTAGTATTAATTAAATGTCTTTCAGTTTATTATCATTTAGTTATCATTATATTTGCAGTCATTTTCATTAACTTTGTGCCCCTTTTTCATAGCTATGGTTAAAAAGTCAATAGTCTTTTGGAGTGGTTTTCAGTTTTGACACGAATTCAATGCACTTTATATTGAAAACAATTACATAACAAATAAAAATTGAAATATCTTTTGAATACAAAAAAAAAGATTTCTATTTAATTAAAATTAATTATTTATACGATTGTTGTCTGAAATGAAAAAATTCAAACAAAAAATCAATTTTTGTTTTCAAATCTATATTTAGTTTTCAATTAATTGTCTGAAATAAAACCCTATTTATGGCTATTTTGCCTCAATTTTAATGCAAAAGAAATAAAATAATTGTTATTAATATTTTGTGTTCAAAACAAATATTATCAAGATGAAAAATTCTCAATTTGATATTATTCAACTCATTATTTAATGACTAAGGTTATTTAAATTTAAATTGATTACTATCAAAAGGAAAAATAAGTGACTCTTGTTTTTCAATCCAATAAGTATCATGGTCAACTCTCTATCTATGATTATAAATAAAATAATTTTTATTACAGTTTAAACTTTTATTTAAAATAATTAAGATAAACAAATATTGCTATTAAATATAAATGACCAAGTTGTCTTTAATCAGCGATAATTAAATGCTTAATGATGCGATTATTTAAATTCATGCCAAATAGAAAATAAATGTGTGTTCTGGGTATTGTGGTCAAAAAATCCGGAGTGTTTGGCCCATAAGTAACCTGGTTAACTTTTCTATCAATTGTCTTGAAATAAAGTAATTTTTATTACAGTTTAAACTTTTATTCAAAATAATTAAGAAATTGAAAACAATTTTGAGATTTTCTGCGATAAAAACAGTTATTATATGTTTAAAAACAATGAGGCGATGATTAGCACAGTTATCCCAAAACAAGTAGTTGAAGACCAGAGTTACTGTCCTTTATTAAGGGTGTGATTTCAAAATCAATTGACACAGAAATTGAATCCAATATTTAATTCAATAATTAAATGAATAATTGTTTAATCAATAAAATTACTATAAATTAAATATAATTTTTTCGGGTTTTGCTTACAATCAGTGGATATTTAGTCTAATTATTCAAACATTGGATAAGTTTTTGAAAAATATGTTGTTTTAAATCAAAATTGATTTTCAAATACTATTTATAAGAATTGAAAAACATTTACAAATAATTATTAGTATTTTTCATCATTACTATGAGTACTATAAAAGTGAATACCATTTATATATAAGTTTTAAATATAAAGAGAAAATTGTTTTCATTTAATAAATCATTAAATCATTAAATCATTAGTATATTTGATGATTAGATAGTAATTTATAAATATTTTACAAAAATGTTATGCTTTTTGGAAATGTATGTAAAAAAATGTTTCGAGAGTTTTGTGTCGATTAGAGAAATAATAATCAATTAGTTTTCACTCTATAATAACATTTGGACACAAAATACTGCATTTCATTGAATAGATTAATAAGAAAAACACAGATATTCTGTATTTTAGACAATAATTATCACGTTTTAAGCATAAATCAGTGTTAAGAGCCGCCATTTACTGCCGGTGCTCTTGTGGTCTGTGTAATGGCATGTGTGCTGTCTTATGTAATCCACAAATTGCTAAATAATTTGCATTTTTAATTCATTATCATTTGTTATAATATATAAACAGATGTTTAAAAAATTTATTCACAATTATTATAATGAGCGCAAAAACACTAACGCAACTCAAACACGGTGTGAGTGAATGTGAAAAATGGATTTTCACTGCTGTTTAGGTATAAATATATTTAATGTAATTATATTTATATTTAATTTTTAAGAGAAGAGTGAAAAAGGGGTTAAGTTTTAGATAAATGTTGTGTTAAGTCGACCGAAATGTTTTGAATTATTAGCATTCAAGTACACGTAAATGATTTTTTAAAGGGGATAAACAGGCAATTTTCATGAACAGGATCCTTTTTAAACTCAAACAGAGATCTGTGTTTGAGATTTGTTTGAATTTTGACCGAAATTTTGAATACTTTTTGTACTTTTATTAATACTTTTTTCATTTGGATATTAATAATACAAACAATTAAATCGATTGATGGCTTAAAATGAGTGAAACGATGGCTAATGTCTGATGAGATGTAGGGGTTGAGTGTTGGCTAATAGTAATCGATTTGGTAAGTGTAGCACAGGTAGATTGTCATTTACAGGTATGTATGTCCATAGTCTTTGTGCAGGTCTTGCACTCGACATAACAGCACCAGTGGAACTTACAATTGCACCTCTCCTTCACCACTGTTTTGTGTGTGTTATAGCTATGAAAATAGAGAATCCATTTATGAATAGATAAATATTTTCATTATATTTGAAGTAATGATAAGTTTTTTGAACTCAAAATCTCATATTTATATTTCAATGTCAAACAGATTTGACTTAAAATACAATAAAAATAAAAAAAATATTTTCTCAAACATCACATCCAATGAATGGATGACTGAATGGCAAACACATAGTCTGTGTGTGTGTATTGAAAAATATGAAAATCAGATTTCATAGATGTCTTACCCGCGCCCACAACACATCAAATTGCATCCATCAGTTCCGGGCGATGTCTTATTGCATGTCCGACCCTGAGTGCCGAAAGATCCCGTCTGATTGCTGTTAAGACAATAGTCAGGGCTCTCATCCATATAGAGTAGGTCTTCGGCGGTGGGTTTGGAATACCGAGCGTTTCTTATTTGAAGTTTTGATCTCTTATTTATTTTAACTTCAGTCGCGCCGTCGTATTTGTCTTTAAGAAAGTCTCCGATCTATCAGTGGTTTCCAGTGGTTTGAGAAGAAGACATTAGATTAGGAAAACATTGGCAAAAAATAAGTTAAATATCAATGCATTTGTGTTTTGTTTGAAATATTAGACGAAATACTGAGAAAAATGTTTGAATTATTTGAAAACTGAAAGTAAACTCCAGTTTTTATGTCTGTTTTGTCTTTTGTTGTCTATTATTGAAAGACATTTATTATATTGTAGTCTCAAACCGATATTTACCTCTCGAAAGCTGGAGAGTTGTTGCCAGCAGGTGACCAAGCTACATGAGCCACTAACACCATGGCACTTACAGGTGACTCTTGTCTTACGAATCACCGCCTAATTTCCAGTCCCAGTGCCAATACATGTCCGCATAGAAAACAGGGGCCAAAAAATTAGTTACATTTTAATAGTATTTTAAGAAATATTGTGCGAAAAAAATAGATTAGATTTGAAATTAAAGTCTTTTATAGTTATCTGAAGTTTTTTTTCTGTCAATGATTACAAAGTAATGACAAATATTTTCATCACTTTTCGGTGACTCTTGTATTACAACACAGTTTTTGTTTCACTAATTATTGAAGTTTTTAATAGTTTTTATTTATTTGAGAATTTGCTTCTTATCTCTGAATTCACTGCAATATAAGTGCAATATTTAGCATAACTTTTGGTGGAAATGGTATGCAATTCAGTGCCATTGAGTTAAGGGTCGATATTTTTATGGACTGAGAGCACCAGTGCTTTGATGTTTGCCGAAAATCACTAGAAAAGTGCTTCTATAGGGAGTTGTTTCGGTATTTCTAGCACTTATACCCCCTAATAGTGTATCAATTTATGTATAAACCGGTGAAGAATTGCCAGAATTTCTTATTTGGAGCTATATTTCGATCATTACTTGTCTGACAGACAGTCAGAGTATAACTCGATTTCAATGCTTTCGCTGAAAAATATTTTTCACACCAAACCACTAATACCTGAGCGATTGGGCTCAGTATTACCTCAACCTTTTTTTGATACATACTTTTGGGAATTAGTATTTTATTTTTTGGCAAATTCTAGAATTCACGCCTTAGTTAAGGCACTCTATGTACAGCACTGTTATGTGATGTACGTATAATTCACTTCACATTTTATTTCTTCACTTTTTATGGTTTCAAAAGGATTTTCGTCTGAAAGTGAATAATTATATTCAGGTTTGGCTCAGGAGTTGTGGAAAACATTGGGAAACCCTATTCAGACGTTTAGTGCCTCTAATGAAATGAAACTGAATATTAAAATCAAAATTATTATTACATATGTTATGGCAGTTGAATATAACAGTGCCTTATCTGCTGACACATTTGCCCCTACATTAGGATTAAAGCGTCATTTTATTGCTGTGGCTTAGCACTGGTAGATTGGCTATGGTTTTGAGAGCTCCTATAAGTTTTATGCTCTTGCGATCACTTGTCGACCAAAAAAGCAGAACTCAGTTCTCTTACGAGTAATAACTTCTAACTTATGTCTCAACAAAAACCAGTAATTCTTATATGAGTTATGAAAATGATATATGAGTTCATATATGGCTGCGCTCTAACAGTGCTAACAGTGGTTATCATCATCAGTGGTAGTCAATTGTGTTTTGTCGTCGAGAGCGCACACCAGCCCTACAATTGCCAGCAATGAGAGCGCCAGGAGTTATAGCACCGCTAATAATGGCTTTTAAGAGCCCTTTGCTTTGTTCTCCTTTCCTCACAACACAACCAAACACTCTATACTCTGTACTCAACACTAATATAACTGAAAATATATTGAAACAGTATTTTTTCTGTGCCAACAGTGCTATAAAAGAGCGGCCGCACAGCACCGATACCCCCGTCCGCTCTCTTTTAAGTGGGGTTCGAAACACTGTTAATCTCTTTTCATATAATTCTCGACAGCACTGATAGATATTGAACACAGAATTGGAGCGCAGAGTGAATGTTAGGCCCAATAAGTGTAATGTTTGGGAACAATAGCTCTTCTAAAATGGCCTTTTGGTAGAAGAACTGAGCACTGGTTGACAAGCAATTTGTTATTGAAGTAGTGCTCAAATTGCAGTCACAGTTGCCGACTAACTCTCCTTTTCTCAGTCCTTCTCAGTCCCTCTCAGCCCCTGTCAGCCCCTCTATCACAGTCTTCCTCCCAATCATAGTATTATTATTATATGCGGTTTCGCTCTCACACTATGCCTGTCCTTCCGTTCAAACAAATTATTCCCCAGTTTTGATGTTTTAGTGGTTATTAAGCACTAAATGCCTAAAAATGTTGTGTTATTTAACAAAACTTTTGTTCAAACGACTCATACTTTTAACAAAAAATATTCAAAACATAAAAGGTTTCATAAAATAGTTTTTTGGCTTCACTTTAGAGTAGAGGTTGTGATGTGAACCACAAAAATCTTTTTTTAGAGATAACTATCAAATGTAATAATTTTTACTTTGCTTTATAACCCATGTTATAAATCAATGACTTTTAAAAGCAATCATTTCTTTCGTTTTGTTTTACATTTCATATCATTTTTAACAAATAACTTGAAAACAGATGAGAGATATTGCTATCACTTCTCTCGCATTGAAACACATATTAAGGACCAGTATTTTCTGTGGACTATCGGCGGCTATAATCAGTGTTGATGTTGGGGATGGGGATGAGAGGGTGAGACATGTATTTCATGCAGACATAGATAGGAATATATGTTATCTTTTAAACTATTATCTAAAGAAATATTTCATTCTTTGAAGAAAAAGGTTAAAAATATTTTATTTTATTAACACTTGAACTGAAAATTCTTGAAACCAAACGAAAGCTTTTATTTTTGACACAATCTTTGAGCTATTATTTTGTGCTCTCAATGTTAGGGTATAACTCATATCACATGAAAATTAAATCAAAAATAAATCATTTTTTCAAATTTATAAACAGGTATTAAGAGTTGGGAGAGAGAGAGAGAGAGAGAGAGAGAGAGAGAGAGAGAGAGAGAGAGAG
>JAQGAT010001985.1:0-10468 GCA_034687845.1 Pantelozetes paolii | reverse complement strand
CTCTTCCGATCTATTTTTTTAAATGAAAGACTAATTAATGATTACATCCATTCACTAATGAAAAAATTTATGCTTATGTTCACAACTAATTGAATAATTCTGATGAGAAATATTCGGGTGTTTTATCTCAGAGACAGTGCTTTCTATCATTTCCTTCTCATTCAAGACATTTTTGAGAGTCTATACATCAACAAAGGAGTGAATTGGAGTGTAATGTCTGAATGGGAACGGTATTCAAAGGTTTATTGCATTACTAAAAGACAAAAATAAAAGCATATATAATATAAATCTATGCATAAATCAATCCAAATGTTATTTGCTTTTAGTCTGAATCACCAATAATTGTGTCAAAAAAATATTAGTAAATACTTATGTCATCTAATGTTAGGCTAAAAGTGGATTCTCATTATCCAAATAGATTTCAATCATTATTAGTGCAAAACTGTTGTGCCTTTCAGTCAGTAGTAGTTATTTTCAGTCAAACTGTTTGGCATTTGTTTCTTAAATAAGAGTTGTTTTAAATGTTTGTCAGAAATAAGTGTTTCTTTTGTGAAGTAATTACTTTCAAAATTATTTTTATATTTAATGTCTGAAAACGTCTTTTCGTTTAATCTCTTAACAAAATAAGCAATTATTTTGTAATTAAAATTCAATTTATTCAAAATTTAATTAATTTTATAACCATTTGATGAAAATATTTGAAATCTAATAAAATTTATAACTAATAAATCTTTAAAACATTAAATAATGTTAAACTCAGGGGTATTTTATTGACAATCATTAATATCTGATATTTCCCCTGAAATACTGAGATTGCGATGAATGACAAGAACTTTTAAAAATGCTTTTATTAAAGAGTTTTGTCAATACAATAGACATTTGATTTATTTTTATACAATCGATAAAACCTTTTGAGCATTAAATCAGTTCAAAGAAAGCAAAAGTATTTTTATATTATTTTTATTGAATATCAAATAATTTGTGTATATTTTTAGCCAAAAAAATATGCTTTGAATTCACAGAAATCACATTATGTCTGATCTCTGAACTTGAATATATGCACAATGTCTTTGAAATACACAATAGGTTTTCACAGAAAATATATTTTTTAGTATTTCTTGAAATTCAACTCAAAAACAATCCACAAATTGATTTTGAAATAAGACTTCAGACATAAAAACAAAAATACATTTAAAGAATATTTTTAAAGAATTTTTTCGTTTAATTGAAAATAAATTCAAACAAAAAGAAAATGAATAAAAAAATCAATGGTTTATAAGAAGTCTTAAGAAAATTGGTTTGAAATTCAAAAAAAAATATTATTTCAAAATTATAACCAAATTGTTAACAAAAATACTCAAAATAACAATTTTATAAAATAATAAAATCGTTTATACTTTGAATTTAAACAAATATTTTTGAATCAATTTTGAACCAAAAAATAGTTTCAAATTCAGACTATAAGCGAAATATTCTTAAATAAAATGTAAAATGATTTTCAAAAATAAAATATTCTTTGCATTTGAAGTAAAAAACAAATTTTGCAGAAAAACTTGAATCGATTTTTTGTGTATTCATTATAATTCATACAAAAAGTAGTGAGAAATTCACTTTAAATCAAAAATATACAAATTCACTCCTCATCTGCACTATTGGTTTGAAAATCAGTTTTTGCAAATAAATTTCGTGTAAATACTAAGCGCCGGCAGAAACAGTGTCACAATGTGTGAAATTCAGTGCTTCAGTGTTTGGGCTCAGAAAAAGGGGTAAAAATATATAATATATTTTATATTGCAAAAGACTCACGTGATTTCAGTTTAATGTCTATCGACTGTGCGTTCAAGAAATTGATTTCTGGATTGTCTGACAGCCATTGAGACGCCCTATCGATAATTGAAGAGAAGTTCTCGAAGTGAGGTCTCTTGAATAGACTGCCCCCTGACAGGTGGTGTGGCGTGAAGTCAGCGATACCAATCTCTTCCTCCAAACAAGGACCCTCCTCATAGAACAGTCTAATTATGGTCACGTGTCTGGAGGACTCCTCGGCCACACTTAACTCAGTGTCTATTTTCCAGTCGCCGTTGGCCTCAACATTGAGCGACTCAATAGTGATGAGTCGTTTGCCGTCAAAGTTTTGGGCCCGTATTTTGGCGTTTATACGACTGACCACATCATCCAAGTTCTCAAAGTTGCCGTCTTTTCTAAGGGGCTCGAAGTCAACGTATTTTAACTTTGCTATATCGCTGTCCACATCTTTGGTACGGAAGTCCTCCCGGCGTTTGATCCAAACCCTAACAAATATATAATGTTTTGGTTAAAAATGTGTTCATTAACTCATAAATATCCCATTCTTTCCCCTTTCCCTCTAATGTCTTGCCATTCCCTTCCATTCTCCACTCCTAGCCTAAGGTTTGGTATGAAAAATGGGTTTTAATGGTTCCCAACAACAAAGAGCTCGACTTATCTCTGGGATGGCATACAATATAGCATTCATAAGGAAGAGATAGCTTTTCATATTTGGTGTTACGCTCTGTCGTCAATCACTTCACGTTTTTCTGATCTATTGTTCGCGTCTTATATCAAAAGAACTTTACTTTTATAGACAGACAGACATATAATTAGATATAAAACCAAAACCACATATAAAGACAGAATCGATCTCTTCTTCACAAGTAATAGATATTAAGATAAAAATGCAATAAATTATAACAAGTTTTTATCATTTATTCATTTCTTATAAACATTTTCAGTCAATTGAAAGTAATTATGAAATTGTTTTGCAATTTTTAATTACTGTTAATGTGATTCAGGGGTAAAATTTTAATTTAAGGTGGATTAACACTAATTAACAAAAGTTTGAACAATTCCTAAAAGCTTTGTGTAATTAAAGTCCACAACAAATTTGATTTCAAATTTTTATATATAATTACATTTTATTTAATAAGACTTTTGACTAACTTTTTGTTTAAATAAATTTTTAATTTAATTTTTAAAATCTTTGATTAAATTCAAGGATTTGAGTGAAAGATTAATTTCAACCCCAACTCAATCTTAAACTAAAAATATTCATTCATTGTTTGAACACTGATATGAAAATAAACACTATTTTTAATAAGAGTTGAGAAAAAGGCAGTAATAATAGGAATAATCAATAACTATATTGTAAACTACAGTACAGTATAGACTACTTGTCTGTAATATACAGTAGAAGTGAGTGATTGTGTATTTTATATACAAAACTAAATAATATATTAAATATTATTATAATATTCACAACACTGTTGTCTGAATCAAGTAATCGAGAAATTGTTAGCAAATTATTTGCTGAAAAATATTTTTAATTAATTAATAAATTATTCAAATTATTCATTGCATTAAATGATTAAAAATAACTTCAAAAATGATTTTCAAATGTGTTTATGAATTATTAATAATTAATTAATGATTTTGTTTGTCAATCATTAGATCAACAATTGAATTAGCAGTGGATAAAAATCATCTAAAAATAGATGCTATGAATTATTTTCTCATTAATTATTGATTTTAAATATTTATTACATAATAATGGGATGAATATCTGTCCCTTTTGTATGATATACGTATTTAATCAAAAATAATTTTGTGATTTTTAATGATTGTGCAAAAGATTACAGATTTTATTACAAAAACATAATTAAATTTCAATCTTTATTAGTGTTTTGTATTTTTAGCCCCAAATCTCAGATTATTAATGGTTTTTCGTTATTTAATAAACGTTTTATAAGATTATACATTATTTTATCAATAATTAAATCATAAATATGAAGACTTTGTGCTTTAAATTAAATTTAAAATTTATATTTAATAAAAATAATTAGTTTTTTTGGTGTGAAATAGATTTAATGTCAAAGAAATTGATAACTAATTGACTGAAAGTGTTGTTCAGACAGTGAAGGACAGAAGCGCTGCGGAAATGCTATAAATTGAAGAAATTAATGAATACTTTTATTTTAAACAAACGTTTTATTAATAAAATATTCAATCAATTGAAGACATAATTATAATAAATGTTTGATTAAATTGAAAGTTAATGAAAACAAGGAATGCGTGAATAAATATAAATCCAGTTTTGGAATATATATTTCAAAAATAGACAATCCTTTCATATGTTTAACTGTTATAAACATTAAACACTATAACCTTTGGTAAACTGTGTTCAAAATCACACAAAAACTAAACTGAAGGAAACTGAGAGAAAGATTCAATCAATGATTGTTAACAATTCAAATGAAACAATAGTTTTGATTGATTTATATAACGTAGTGGTGATTACGAGAGAGACCAGTACTGTATTGGTGTAACACTGCTGAAGCACTGTTGGTTTATAATTGTGAGCCATAGCCCAGGCTTATAGCGTTACTTATAATACATCGGTCATCAAATAGTAATAATAAGTCTTAAGATCTAAATGTAATGCAATCTATTGTAACCACTCTTTTAGAGGCAAAGACTTTAATTCATTTCTTTTGTGCACAAAACGATTGAAAAATCATTTTTCCGCTAAACCTTTGTCTCAAAAAACAATACCTTTGTCTCAAACTTATAAACTAATGGATGCTTTCAATAGATTAGATGGAAATGAGATTCAATCAAAATAATTGCTTCAAAAAGTCAATAATAGGAAAAATATATTTAAATTTTAATCCAATTTAATATGATTTCAAAAAAACCATTATTTAAATCAAAATTATTTGTTAAAAATGTTTGAAAACCCAATGAATTTAAGCGATGTTTTCAACAGATTTTCAACATTTAATTCAATTTATATTTTTATTTAAATTTATTTTTAAGATTTAAAGTCTTTTTACTGTATTTTATGCAAATCATAATTAACTTAATTTATAATTGAAATAATAATTGAATTTTATTTTTGACAGTCATCTCAAAAGTAGTGCAGTTTTTCAAAAGTTTTTTTTGTTTTCAATTGTTTTGTTAAACAATTTATTTTTCATTTTATAAATTGATTTCTATTTCCGAAGAAAGATAACAAAAAATATGTTAAAACTAAAGAAAAAGCTTTTTCACTGAAAATTGATTTTTTTTGTCAAAATTTAATTAATTTTTCAATAATTATCTGATTTTTCTCTCTTTTCTTAAATTGAAAGTTAAAAAAGAGTTTTCTTATGTAAGAAATACTTCAAACAAAACAATGAGTGAGAAATGTAAGAAAAGTAATGGATTTCAAGTTATTATAATTAAATTTTGAATTTTTCAGATGACATGAAAATATGTTTTAGTTTTTGCAAAACATTTATCCCTCAGAGAAAATGAATTTAAGAAATATATAAAAATATATTCAAAACACTAAAAGAAGAAAATCATAAAAAATCGCTAAAATTTCGTATACAGTAGTTGTAAAAACATAACTAAATTCAGGCGAAAAAGTCAATATATTATAAATTATTAAATATGTTTTTTGACCACAAATTCCTAAAAGGGTTTTAAACTTTAAAAGTATATCTTAAGATAACATAAGGCGTTTGGAAACCTCTCAGAAGAGTGATATTTTGTGCACAAAAATAAGTAATGTTTTGAATATTTCTATACCTTTATTGAGAATTTAATTATTCATAAGAAAGAGAATTGTGTTAAACATCTAAACATTTTTTTCTTCACTTTATGTCAATTTTATAGACAAAAAGTAATTTGTATTAAATTAATTCACATAAAAAACAGTATTAACTGTTTGGACTATAAAAGTGTCTTATATTTCAGGACTAAATTTGATTTATATTTTAATAGATATAATAGCACCTGAATCAGGGGTATGAAGGAAAAGATTATTAGTGATTATGATAAATATTTAACTATTTTTACAAGAGATTAAATATTCACTTAGATTTGTATTAAATCTCTAAAAATAGATGAATAAATAGTAAATATTACAAACGATTTGTAAATAATATTTTGTATAAAAATAAGAATTTATTAAAAAATTCATTTCCAACTGTTTAAACATATTTTTGCCAAACCTTTGACATTCAATTCAATCATATTTGTGATATACTGTACAAACAGACAATCATTTTGTGCAAAGAATTGATTGAATTTTTATTCATTTAGATTTCATTTCGTTTTTCTCTTTTGTGAAAATACATTATATTTCTTATATTTGCTATAAATATATCTTTAAGACTAAACAAACATCAATTCAATGCATACTATCCATCAGTTTCTCAAATATTATTATTATTCAGATCTAAAAACAACTTTCAGTTTCTCTTTATTCAAATTTTCTTATCGACTGAAGAAATGTTTGAAATGTTTTGTTTAAAAAACACTTTTCAATGACTTTTGGTCTTTAAGTGACGAAAGTTTAAATTCATTTTTGTATAAAGTCTTCTCAAAAAAATCCTATAATTGTTTGCAAATTATAATAAGATTTCTTTTGCATAACTTAATGGTTTTGATACACATATCCAATGATGTTATCACCAAAACAACATTCATATCAACAGTTTTTTGATGATTTGTTCTGATGTCAAATCAATTATATTATGATTTATGGCATAATATATATTAGTTATAAATGATGTGATGTCTACAGACATCAGTCATCTTCTCATCCAATAGTTTATTGACAAAAATATATCAAAATATTTTTTTCTGTTATCAAAATTCACTGTTTTGTGGCTCAATGTTATGAATAAACTTTGAATCAATCAATCATTTCATACTTCAATTCCCATTGATTTATAAATCAAATAAAAATTTTATTTTATATCTTCAGTTCAGAAGAAAATTAATTATCTTTTCATTCATTTAATAAATATAGAGTTTAATTCAACTGAAAATTGAATCAATGATTGATTAAACAAATAAATAGTTTTGTTTTATTATATATTTTATGAAATAAATCATTGAATATCAGGATAGAAATTGTTTTCAAAAATATTTATCATTAGTTTTTTGTTAAATATAATTTAAATTTGTTTTCTTTTTTTTATTTATTACTTTCCTTTGAAATCTTGCTTTTAAACTACAGTATAATCACTAACAAATCGGTAATAAATACTGAAATGAAGTCTATTTTTCATTAGTTATATTCAGGTTTAAGCTCTGAATAGCGTTTATATCAAAATCCAATATAATATATACAATACTAGTGTTTTTGTCTGAGTTTGATATCAAACCCTATTTATAATTGAATGTTCATTGAACTGACGATTCAATTGAATAGTATTTGAAATTAATGTTATTTAATATAATGTTGTCTTTCAGTCAATAGTTATTGAAAACAAAGTTACAAATAATTATTTTGTTTGTAATAAAGACTTTAAACATTCGTTTAATAAATGTTTTGATTTTAACAAATGATTTGTTGAATAATTAATGCAAAAACAAAACATGAAAACCTTTTTTTGTTTCATTTTCGCCCACAAATGAAAACCTATTTTTGTCATTAAGTTATATAATTTTTTTACATCCTATCCCCTAATTGAGTGAAAGTACTGTACTTATGAAGCCTTCAATGCTTACAGTTCACAGCATATACATAAATAAATTTGATTAAAACTGTTGACAAAACTATGATTTGCTGGAAAAGTAGATATTGTTGTTGTATATGACTGACTACAAGTGGGTGATCAGGTGGTCGGGTGTGTAGGTGTCGGATGTTTCCCACTCTGTACTCAATCTATCGATATTTAGAAATCACATAAAGTTTGAATGAATTTAATTTATTTTATGTCTCAAACGTATTGAATTAAATCTAAACTCATTAAACAAATGTCAACTTTTGGTTAAAAGTGTTTCAAAATAGTGAAAACGTCTGAAAATATATTGATTTTTAAATAGTTTTTATGTCAAAAAGGGTTTAACCCCTCATATAATGCATGACTCAATTACTCTAATTATAGTCAAGACTCAGATATTTATAACTAAATAATAATTAATATTTATATTAAATGCAAATATTTTATACTAAAAATAGATTTCAATTATAAGTATTAATAATTAATGAAAGATATGTTCATAAACTCAAAATACAATCAATTTCTTAGCAGTTTTTCTGATGACAACAGACTATTGAAAATGATTTGAATGAATGAGAAAATCAAACAAAAGATATAATATTTTCGCATAAAATAAATGACAAGAAATTCATTTCTTTTCCAATTCTGTTATGACATAACAGGGATAACGAAACCCATTTCTATTAAAGGCGGAGATTTTGGCAAAATAAACGTATAGCCAAGGTGCTTATTACCAAGAATACCCATTAATAGATTAAATGTAAAAATGAGCAATCATAAAAATGTAAATAAATTCTAATTTGTGTTTTGATTTTAATTTATATATTGATAAATAAATTAATAACAAATAGATATCTCTAAAATTAATATTCTGAAGAAGTTACCTAGTATAATTTTTTAAATCTATAAACGTTATACTCCATCAATACTTCCGATACTTATACTTTAGTAGTAATAAATTTATTATGTTTTGATAGGATAATTGACACATCTGGGAAATTTCTCATCCCAATCAATATCCCTGATCATAAGTGATAATCACATGAGAAGAGAAGAAATTTCACCAAATTTTTGCATCGATTGCTCTTTTCCTCAACGAAATTATATTCACATATATTAAAGGTATATAAAATATAAAGCAAAGAATGCACTCATTGTCTGATTGTATGACTTAGTTATGAGTGAAAGACAAGAAAAATATGATTTTTTTAATAAATAGAGTTATTTGTGAATACATTCCGAGAAAAAGTGTTTAATCGACAAAATTATTGAACATTTAATTGCATTTTCAGTCATTTCCTGTCATTCCCTGTCATTCCTGCGCAACAATTAGAAACGTCTAAAACACTGTAAAATAATTCAGAGATACAGACAGTGTGTTATTTTAGCACTGGTGGATATTATCCTAAGCACAGGTATTTTTAGGAATATTATCCAATCTCTCGTTATCTGATATCAATCCCCAGTTGAGGGAAATAATGAAAATCATTGCTATTATAAAGAGAAATGAAATATTAGTGAAGGGAAGACAGTATTGTCTCAATTGTGCAGTACTTTAGCATTGGTTGAAGTGGTTGTGGAAAGGGCTGCCATTTCTGCCATTTGTCGATCGATTCAAACAATTCTAAACCTTTGCTGCTATGCCTAACACACTTGTGCTCAACATTTATATCCACAGGTTTTTTGTTGTCAAAACAAACTATTGAATACTTTTTGGTTCAATATTTTTGTATTAATTATTTGTACTTTAATTTCTGAACTAAATATCCATTTCTGTTCACTAATTCTTATCTATTAATAAATTGATTGTCAATTAAGTGACAAAAAGCTAGAAATAAAAATTTCCGCAACACTTCCGCAAATAATTTATTTTAATAATTGATTTGAAAAGACTTAATGAATGAACTGATTATGAAATTACAAAACAATTACTAATCGATAAATAAATCAATAATTTTTGTGTGAAATCAATTGAAAGCACAGAATATTCTGCAATGAATTCAGGTTTTGTTGACTCAGAGAATAATTTTTGATTTAACGTTAGAGTCAGTCCTGAAGTCATTGAAACGAAAAGGCGTTTGAAATGTAAAAGTAGTGCAAAAAGTCTAAAACAAAAAATAAAAGCAGAAATAAAATCTAAGTTTGAGATAAAAATAGCCAAACATTTGTCATCCGTTTTATATAATTCAAAATCTAATCGAAAAATATTGATATTTAATGAACTGAAAAACAATTGCACTTTTGAACCAAAATTTTCAAATGATTTTTATCACAAAATAAATGTTTAGTTTCTGTTTCTTCCCGTAAATCAATGATAAATACATATCTCTTTTCCAACTCAACACTACCTTTCCCATTGATTAATGTGTTTCAGTGCCAACTCTTTTCAATCAATTTTAAAACAACAGTAAATGATTGCAAACCTCAACACTTTGAGAGATGTCTCAAAGTCACCTCTGGCTTGAGTGACCCACGGATTGGTGGCCGGATTGGTCTGCACTTCCCATCGGCTGACCATTGTTGTCAGGTTATGTCTATACGACAATTTGACAGTTTCACAGTTGATGACCTCCCAGTGCGGGTTCTTCTTCAACCATGAGTTACAGGTTTCGACCAAAAAGCTATAAAATATAATATAAATTGTGATAAAAACTATCCATTTATTGAAAAGTATAATAAAATTATAGAAATTTATTTAAAACTCATTTTATTTATAGGACTTATAATAAGTTATGACTTTTAGCTTTCAGTCTATCATTTCAATGAATGATTTTTCTGTCAGACATATAGACATCATATCACATATCAAACAATTTTTAAAATACAGTAAAAGACATATTTCTCTGAATCTGTGAACTGCTGTCAACTTTATTTAATATTGTAAGCCATGAATATAACTGAAAGAGGGAGAGAGAGAGAGAAAGAGAGAGAGAGAGAGAGAGAGAGAGAGAGAG
>JAQGAT010001984.1:0-10471 GCA_034687845.1 Pantelozetes paolii | reverse complement strand
TCTCTCTCTCTCTCTCTCTCTCTCTCTCTCTCTCTCTCTCTCTCTCTCTCGCATGAAATTCAAGATCTGATGGACTTTTTTCGAGTAATAATCTTTAAATTAAAGTCCATTTCAGATGTTTTACTGATTATAAAATTGTTACTCAAATATAGACTACATTTTGTGAACAAAAAAATTAAACCATTTTTTAAAATAATTCTTTAGTTTATGATATTTTCTAATCTTTTAGAGACAGGAAATGTTGAGTTTGTTTATCGATTCAAAAAACAAGAGGAAAAATAGTTTGATCGGGGATTAAGAGCTGATATAAAGCATATATAAAATTACATTTTCCCTCTTTCTTACACTAATATTATTGTCACTGAAATGAAAGTGAAAACAATGTTTTTTAAAGCAAATAAAATGTAATTGAATTTTAAATTAATGGCTATTATCTTGATTTTTCAGAATTAAAACCTTGTTTTTGTGATTTTAATAACAAAAAACTATTTAATCTTGGTATTTGTGAAACAAGAATCATTGAATCGTTGGTAATACTCATTGAATTGCATTATAAAAAACAATTTAAATGTTTTCTTCAATTGAATAATTGTTTGCACAAAAAATAAGAAAGCAAAATTCATTTCATTTGAATAGTCTTTGTATAAAAAATATGTTATTATAATCTCACGAATGAATTATTAGTGAAAAACGTTGAAAACATTTCTTATATTTCTTTTGGTTTTAAGTTTTAAATTGAATAAAAATAAAATCAAAGACCGGTTAGAAAAATATTGACTAAAAATGAAAAGGTTTTGATTATTTTTGTTCAAAATATATATATATCTGAGAATAAGGTCTGCCTGGGATCTAATAGTCTTTGAAATACAAAATACACTGAAACCTTATTCTCGATATATATTTTTGTGTGTATTTCGTTTTTCAAAAACTATTAGATCCCAAGCTTTTGTTTGCAATTATTGAGTGAATGTAAAAATATTGTACAAAAATATACTCACATTTCTTCATGTCTTTTGTACATATCAGTAGTCATTGCCATTTGTTGACTGAATTCAATAATCAATTAATTATTTGGTCATTAAATTACTTTATAATTATATCAATGTAATGGAGGAATGAATGGGTCATTAGTTTTATTGTTATAGTAATTGTCATTATCACCCCTTCCTTAGCCATTCCTCATATACTCTGTATGAATGTTAATAAAAATCCGTTCAAAAGTAGAGATAATTGTCTTTAAATCTAAAGCTTTAAACAAAATTTTATATTTGATTTGAATTCAATGCTTATATCACTAAACCCATAAAGATATCCGGATTGTGATCATCACTGCATATAATAAAACTAAAAGTATTGTAATTTATATCAATTTAAAAAACAAGTGAAACATCTGGTGCTCTATTGTTGGGTTAAAATCAAAGGAAACTCAATATTTGTTGATTTTCTTCTCTTATTTGTATTAAAATCTTTATCAAATATAACCTAAAGTTATGTTAGATTTGAAGTCTTATTCATGTCTTTATCTAATTATACACTTTATATCACTTTATATATTCATTGTTTGGATTATTCATAACTTTTGTCATAATATTTAAGCAAAAGTCAACAAAAAATAAATTTATTTTAAGATATTTAACAAATATTTTGGATTCTTGTGAACAAAATGTTTAATTTGTTTCAAAGACAAAGTCAAGGAATTGCATAAAAATTAACAAAATTTAGATTTTATATTAATGTTTAGCCAAATAAGGGGGTCACCAGTGCTATCACCCTGTTAATAAGTTAATAGAATATTTAATACCAGAGCAGTTGGCAAATAAAGAGCTCTTTTCGGTAATACACTCTTTCATCTAAAACATTTATAAGCCATTGAAACTCTCCAGGGTGTAAATGGAGTTCATCTCCAAAATTAAAACTAATTTGCTTTTATAATCCTGAGGTGATTTAGACCCGTATCCTATTGGCTACACCGAGGAATGGGTCGTAAAAAGTGTTATAATTTTAGTCTTTGTTTTTATATCACTTACTCATGCAATGCAGTCATTATTTTCAGTTCTTCGCAATGATTTGATTTGATTTGATCTAAGGTTTGAGTCAAAAAGCTTTTCTCCAATTCAAGCATTTTTATCTGAAAATTGAAACAAATATTCATTTATTGAAATTATTTTTGTATAAAATTATTATTGAATTCAATTTTGACTCAAATTTTTAAGTATTTAAAGAAATTTTGCTCAGATTTTTGGGAAACTATTTGTAATTATTGTAATTTTCTTACAAAAAATGTTGAAATAAAAGACAAAGTCATTTATAAACCCAAATATTACTAACAATTTATTTCATGACATAAAACTCAAACCTAAAATCAATTTTGTGAAACAAAAATCTCAATTGACTTTATATTTGCCGCAAATTATACTGTATTTACAATTAATATCTCAAATTTTGATGATTTTGTTTAACAGCTAGTGCTGACCAAAGGGGTGGTGAAAATATATTTTAAGGGGTATTTGAGACTCTCATAGAAAATAAAATTTAATGGTCATTATTCTGTTCCCAGAATCAACACACCCTACACTATTAAAGTTGAGAAATGGCTGAAAATACCCCTTAATATATAGAAGAGAGATCATTACTGTTTTAAAAATAGATATCAATACTAAGAATACATTGAAAGATAGGAAATGCAAAATAAAAATCACAATATTTTTAGACATAATAATACATTTGAATCATTAGAGACACTGAAATGATAACTGAATATCAGCACTGAATTCATTGATTATTATTCTTTCATTCAATTCAATGCTTGTATTGAGTGTTGAACTGAAAAAATATATTTCAAATATTGAAAACACTATCAAAACTATCATTACTTAATGAAACGCGAGTCGATTTGAGATACAAAAAAAAATGCAATTTTTTTATACAATACTTTTGAATTTAATATAAAAATCAATTGAAATGAAAAAATGTCTAAAAAACACATAATTGAATGAAAATATTATTTGAGCGAAGAATCTGACAAAACCTACAAAACAGACAAAACATTATCTTTTTGTCTAACATTTCATACGTTTCTCAAAAATCAATCCAATTATAAGATTAATGTTTTTTTTGTTGAAAACTCAGATAAAAGCAAAAAATAAACCAAAAATTGAATTAAAAATAAGTTTTCATGAATTCCTTTGACATGAATTGAATTGCAATCACTAATAAGTGTTGGCTTTTGACTTGTGCTAGAAGTGTGTGTAAATTGTTTGGACACCACTTACTTGAGTCTGTAGTAACATCACTGAAGACGTGTTCAGTGATGTTGTGTTTACATCCAATGTCTGTTCAAATGTTTCAATATTTGCAAAGTTTGCCGATTTTTCACTCAATTTAATTGACGGCAACTCTGGCTCGGAATGGGTTGTCATCGCATTGATGTTAGAAATGCTGTTATTATCAGTAATTTCTGTTTCATTTGATATTTTTTCCTCTTTTTGTTCACTTGTTTTAAGTCTCGACTCTTCGGCTCTCTTTCTGATTGAAAGCCAAGAATTATCTGAACTTTTTTCAGTTGAATCTAACGATGGTTTCGGCGATTCAGTCGTCGCTGATCTGCTTTTCCTCGCATTGAGACCTGAATAAAGCCAATCATCCTTTTGATTGATCGCCGGCTTCTCTTCTCTTGCCTGAGATCCCTGTGCTATCGGCTTATCATTGGGCTCGTCATCATTACCTAATCCAAGCCAATCAGATCTGGAGCCTTTGGTTGCGTTTATTTGTTTTCCAGTGTTTCCATCAGTTTTACTCCATTCCAAGGGATCGACACTTTTTTGTCTCTCTTTCGCAGACGTCTCTCGAGTTAATGACGAAGACATTAGTGTTGAGCCAAATATATCTGAGTTGTCGTCGTTGTCCATAAAGCGGACAGACTTTCGCTTAGGGGTTGTTAGACTGGGTTTATCCAAATCCTCGGCTAACAAGTCGTCGAGAAAGGAACGACCGCCTGATCCTGTCCTCGACATTCTCAACCACTTTTAGATTAAATAATCTTTTTTTTCAGTTGAAAATTGCAAAATAATTTAATCCACGTCTGACTGGACAGGCTGTTTATGCCTGAGTCGTATGACTTTGCTTACTATCAAATATTTGTTGAGTATATTTACAGAAGTCTAACAACTCTTCAATAAATTCATCGTTTATTTTGATATAAATTTTTTTTCCGCACAAATCAATACTCAGTTATAATATTTACACAAAAAATATATTTTCAAAAAAGTTTTCTATAAATTAATGAAAATATTTTTTGAGACTTTTATTTCACATTCACTCCGGAATCACAACACAAACCCAAAGTGTAAACCATTTTTCACAATTAAATTTTGTGTTTATTTTAAAGCAAACACTGAATCCTTGTTTTGCATTTGAATGCATTGGCAAACGCTTTACACAATGTATGGATATATTAGAGACTAAAAGCAAATTAAATTCCGAGTCTTTTGTTGTCAATTCAATACAAAATATCCCATTCCTATGGAAACTGATTTCCTCTCGACATTCAATTCATAACAGAAATTCATGTAAAAAATACTCAACAGAAAAGTCTTTATCTTTTAATTTAGTCTTTTATTCAAAATAAGATTAATTGAAAATATAAATTGAAATCTCTGTTCAATGAATAATCTCTAACAACAGTGCCTTTAATAGCCGGGCCTCGTAGGTGACAGTATTCTTGCCAGGGTGCAATGTCTCCAACTCTAAAGGTGCTTCAATTATGGTCTTGATATTTTTGCCATACTCTTCGCATTGAATCAAAAACTGAATGCATTCCTGTATTATTGAATCTCTGATACAAATCACTTGTTTCGAGAGGTTCTCCAACAGTGAAAGAAAGCATCTCTTGGCGTAAAACCAGGTGTCTGTCCCTAACTTCTTGTTATACGGCTCTAAACTCTTGATGACCCTGGAGATGCCAAACTCGTAGTTGCCTTTAGCACAATAAAGAGTACCAATAACCAGGTTAACAATGCACAAGTGAAATATCTTCTTATCAGGGTCAGAGTAAGCCAACTGTTCCTCTTCTTTCTCAATCTTTCGCATCAATTCCTCTGCGTCTTCATTCTGGCCGGTCATGATGTAGGAGACACAAAGATTGGCCAGGACAATTGCGCTCACATTCAGTATCTTCTCGTAACTGTTTTTTACTAACGGCTCATAAAAACCTGTCGCCTCTTTGAACTTATTTTCCTATCATTTGTGTAAAGATATTTAATTATTTAATCAATTTTTAGATATTTTTTAAGTGAAAGGAAAGTGTTTTCACTTAAAAGAGATTTTTTTATCCTTTTTGTGAATTTTCAAACATTTCTTAACCAAAAGATTCACTGATTTTACGCTTTGTTTGACTTAAATCTCATTCATTTTTAATATAAATTTATTGATTTTAAAATTATTTTCAATTTATTTAATGTTTTTAAGATTAAATTTTAAGGGTTTAGGTGGTATAAAATCAATATTAATGAACCTTGTTGCTTTACAACACCTGAATTATTTATTTTATAATCTTATTTCTTAACCCATGAGTAGTGAATACTATTGTGTTTTATGAAGCGTTAGATTTGTATTACAATTGTCTCTTAAATATTATATAAGTTTTTGTTTCAATTATTATCTGTTATTTCCATAAAAGTATTGAAAACAATGTTAACAAAACTGATCCTGAGTTTGGCTCAAATGTTTAATTAATTGATTTAAGAGTTAATTATATTTTATCTCAAAATGTATCTAAAAATCAATACTTTTTGTAATTTTTAATCAATTAATGACTAAATATGTGTAAATAAGTTCACAAACTGTTCTCAAATCACTATTAAAGGGGTATTTCAGTGCTTATATAATATTTGATTATGTTTTGGTTAAGTGCTTGAATTCTCTGTTCAATAAGGAAGGGGTAAACAGGGGGTAAAGGAATATACCAGACCTGCATATATAACACATGTGCAACATTCAGTTTCCAAACATCAAAGTCATTGCAAAACTCCACAGACTTTCTGAATACCTTCTCCACTTGAGTGTAGTACTCCATATCCCAGTAGATTTTCGCCTGTGCCATAAGCACCGGCAGATAAAGCTCTAAAGTATTATTGTAATCGAGGGTCAGTTTCTTAACCAACTCTTCATTAGGCGTTTGTTTCGCTTCTTGTAATTGTTTCATCAGTTTTCTGAGGGAATCGGTATGTTTTGAGGCCATTTCGTCAAACTTTCTGTAGGCGTCGTCGGGAGAGGTCTGTTGTGTTATGAGTGCGTCCAAAAACTCATACAAATATTGTGTTAGATATTTATAAGTGAAGTGTGTGTTCTCGGCCATCACATCTGCGGCCAGGTCATAATACTCGTACTTACAGTACAGGAGCAGTAGATTAGCGAACGTTTCGGGCGGAAAGGGATTCTGTTGTATAAGAAACTGTAATTTCTCGAACCCTTCTGTCGGATCACTTTCCATAGACATAAGCGCCTGATTGTGGAGAGTGACCGCATCCAACTCCTCTTCAGAGCGCGGAGGCATATCCGTCAGCGCTTCCTGTGCTGACTCAAAATTCTTGAGCTGATACTCAATGCCTGCCTTCAGATTGAAAGCCTCCACTAAAGCCGTCTCATGAAGTGTTAGCGTATTTCCCACACTTCGCACTTCAATACCTTCGGTAGTCATACCAACGCTGAGCTCCGGGTGCTCTCGAATACCCTTCTCTATTATGTCTCCGATGTGTTTCATAGCGTTGGAGTACTGTTTCATTTGGTAGTGACAGAGAGCGACGTTGTATAAGATATCCGGACGACTGCCCTCTACTTGCATACAGTTTGTGAACTTTGCAATCGCATCGTCATATCGTTTCTCTTTGTATAGCAGACATCCCAGGTTGACCTCCCTGTCCGGATCGTCCGCCGGAAACTGCTCTACCAGACCCTTGGCAGGCAGCACATCATCCTGGCCATACTTGATGGCCGCCTGAAGTTTGACTACCTGTGCGTTTGAGCCAAACTTCTCCTCTATTTTGAACGTCACTTTCATAGCCTCTTCATAGAGACAGGACTGGTATAAGGATTGAGCGTAATATATGTGATACTGTTCCACATCCGGATAGTATTGAACCAATTGCTCGTAACAGTTGACAGCACCGACAAAATCTCTAATATTGTAGTGGCAATGGGCCAGAAGTGATAGACCGGCCCTGGAGTTGGGGTTCACAGCTATTTGTTGGTTAAGAAAAGCGATGACTTCTCTGTAATTTCCTGTCAATTGAATGCATTGAGAAATATATCAGCACTTCATTCACAATATGCGGAAAACGACCGGAAATTAAAATCTTTTATTTATAATTAATTTGATTACTCTCTGTCAGCGCCTACACCTCCAGCACTGGTAGCACCAATACCTTTCAAATTATGTTTTGCTTATGAAATAGATTTTATATGTTTTCCTCATTTCGACTCAAAATTTGATTTTTGATTAGTTTTTCTTATTTTTACTTCAAATATGAAAAATTGGAAAACATTTGAAAATAATTTGAAAACATTTTGAAAACATTTATTATATTTTTATCAAAACTCAGATTATAATAAATCCGTTTATAATTGAGATGAAAATCAAATTCAAAAAAATATTTATACTTTTTACCCCTTATAAAGGGGTTTTTAAAATAATTGAAAAAATTGTTTTTGAATCTAAAATTTTAAGATTACTCTTGAAATGATATTAATTAAAGGGATTCTGTGCTTGAATTCAATAAAGATAGTAATGAAAGTGATCTCATAAAATGATAAAGTGCTGAAAAGCCGGTGCTTTTATAAAGATTTGAAAGTTTTTATCGACAACCTTAAGGGGGTATATATGAGTGCATACTCTAACTGAAAGCCATAAATCAATAGCAGAATACAAAGTAAGTGTAAAACAATTTCAGTGTTTAATACAAACCGTCTTTGATCCAGGTGTAAATTGCTTTTGTGTATTCACCCTGGTTAATTCTGGCACTGCTTATTCTAGTATTCATTTTAAGATGTCTTTTAAATCAACAATAATTGTTAGAAATAGGAGAAATGTTATTTGTTTTGAATTAGTGTTTGACGCAAACCTACCGTTGCTATAGATATAGTGATTCAGTGATTCATATATTCTGTAAATTCTGGCATTTTTTACACTCTTTTTATACCTGTTTTTCAATACCATTAGAGTTAACTCTATTATGAATTGACTTCAGATATAATTATAATTATTTAATCCGTTATAAAAAGTGAGCCATTATTTAAATTTTTGTTTTTTACGGCCTCTGCGTTAATAAAACATTTAGTTTTTGCACTCATTATAGCAATTATACAGTAAATAACTAAAATCCAGTTTTAGTGTTAAAAAGTTAAAAATAAAGTGAAAATGAATTTTTACTCATATCTACTCTACAATGAGTTTAGTGTTCATTATCTGAGAATTTAATTAAAAAATGATTTTTTTTAATTAAAAGATTTGAGAATTGATTTCATTATTAATTATTTTCTTTTGAAAACAAAAGTCAAATAAAAATAAACAAAATAAAAAACATTTAGAGAGAAATAGCTCTTATTTTGTGTCACTATTTGCACAAAAATGAAAATCAATTTTTCAATTCAACGATTTCATGATAGTATTGTAGATTTCTGTAGAGCACTGGCAGAAGTCTCTGTGCAAAAGACAGGAGAGAATAATATTTTCGATATAATTATTACATAAAATATATGAAAACATAGTTTGAAATTCATTGTAAAAATAATGACTGAAAATAATTATAACGAATTAGTATTTGAATAATTAAACAGTAAATGAAAACATGTTATGAACAGTGAATCTAAACCCTTATTCAATCAATATTAGGACCAGAACTACATCTAATAGATGTATCTGAACGGCGGTGGGAAGACCTGCCAGAGCCTCTGCTGCTGAACGGCATCGTTGTCTGTATGCTATGAGCGCGACTGTGCACTCAATACACCTTTTGGTGATTGTTTGCAGCAAATGATGCTATAGTTTGGGCTGTCGTGAGGCCAACAAACAAGTGCTTCAAACCAGTAGTTCAGTTATACTTTGCTCCAAATGTATCATTACTTTCCACTAAATCTTCAAATAAGATGTAAAAAACGGTTTTAATTGAAAGTTCATAACTTTGTCACCAAAACTAAACATCAATTTTTGTAATCAATACTCAGTTGTAATCATTTTGAGGAAAAACTTTAACGAAAGCAACACTTTATTCATCACTGAGTCGCTCATCAAAAGCCTATAATTATGTGTTTTTTGGTATTATTTGAACAAAAAATTATTTTTTATAATTAAAAAAGTTTCTCAAAAATTATTACATTTAAATATAAGAGCCATAAAAATGCAAATAAAGTTTTTGAATAAGTCTTTTATGAAACCAATTGTTTTGATGCGAAAAAGTTTTAAAAGCAAATTGAAGTGAATTATCGTTGAAAATGACTGAAATATAATGTTTTGGGAAAGCGTTTTGTGTTTTCATTTTGAAACTTCACTTTAAAAAACTGAATCTTTAAAATGAAAAGTCAAACCAAACAATGAATGCAATTATAGTCTACTTAACCGCAAATAATAGTAATATAAATGATATAATGGTATCATTTAATGATACAGTTGGCACAGGACTACTTCATTTTGTACTACAAGTGCTCTTCTATTTCTAAAAAGACAGCGCCGTTTCAATTGTCTGAACTCAGAGTTTGGGTCAAAAAGATGTCGATATTGTGAACAATTGTCACCAAAAAGAGATAGCAATCGCACCAACAATGCAAAGAAGTCTTCGGATGAATGAGTTGCAACTGTTGGCGCTCTCAGAGAAAGCACTGCACGATAATGGCCTTCGCGGACACCTTTTCAAGCGGACCTCTGATAATAGCAAGTGGCAATTACGTTGGTTTGTTTTGTTCCAGAATATCCTATTCTACTTTGAGAATGAGTCGTCTACCCGTCCATCGGGGTTGATATTCTTGGAGGGCTCGTATTGCGATAAAGTAATACAACCGTCCACTGGGAAGAACTCAACTCAAACACAAGTAATTGATTTTCATAACAATTTTCACAACAAATTATCGTTGATTTGTGTCTAAAGACATGAGTTTTTTGGGGTAAAACAGATCTAAATAATGATCGCAAGCTTAGAGAAGATACTTTTGGCTCCCGGAGCCCAAACCCTTTTACTTAATTTCTCCTTGCTCATTGAATACATATATATTTTTATTAATTTAGGTAAAGCAGGGGTTAATCTCAAGAACTTTTTTGTGACCCTTTATTATTATCTTTTTATTAATAATGAGTCAAAAGTTTTACAATTATGAGAATTATTAACGATTTGTCTGTTTGATATACCCTGTCTTATAAATAATATACATATTCAGGGATATACATATTAAGTGGCTTAAAAGTCTATGTTGCTTATCATTTTAT